>JANEYF010004785.1:0-162500 GCA_029963845.1 Rhamnusium bicolor | reverse complement strand
ATCTTAGAAATGATTGAAATAAAAAAAAACCCAAAGACAATAAATGACAAAACAGACACACAAAATTTAAACAAAAGCTACAATAACTTACTCAAAATTAATCAAACAAAATAGTAGCTGCCCTTACAAAAAAATTAGAAATACACCACTGCAACAGCAAGTTTAGTCAACAGATCCTTAAAACTTTTAAAACTTATGTAAAAAACACATGTTACAGGCATTGGGAATTTGCCAAAGCATACCTTTAATATTGATTTAAATTTGTATATAAGTATATAAAAGTAATGCCATGAATATAAAAAAAATTATACTAAGATTTATAAAACATTAAACCTTCATTTTACAGGAAAAACAACTTTTCAAACTTTTAGGTCAACATTTATATTTAGATTCCTTTTAACAAACACAAGTAAAATCTGAAAACATGTCAATATACATACATATAAATCAAGTAAATCATAATAATGCTAAAAAAAATCTCTTGCCTTTTTAGAAAATATTTTAAATTCATCTCTGTCCGTTCATCATTGAAAATTGATAGCAATATAAAATTCAGGAAAGACTCAATTTATATTGTTGGTAGGATATTCCTTCAACGTAAAAAATGTGTATAATTTTACACGGGAATTATTTATAAAGGATGCCCCATAGAAGCCAGAATAACTAAAATCCGAGCCATGAAATGTCAGTTATAATGACACATTACACTTATACGTATGCGTAAACATTTTTCTGATTACCACTGCACTTAACAGACTGGCATTATAGGATATACGTCAAAATACATTTATAACACATATGAGAATATGGCTGAACTAACAAAAATATCAAATATGCAGCATGGAATTTATTAGGAAGAACTGTAATATATGATTAGATTTTGTTTTAAAGTCAACGTATATGGGGTGCTTAAAAACGTTTTGTTCCTAAATGTATATTTTTACAAGCTTTTTGAGACACGACATACCATGAAAAATTGTAAGACTTTTATTGAAACTCTCAAAAACTGACATTTATTAACTGGTCTCGGCTTGCTTCAAGTAACAAATCGGATGTTTTCTTTTATCGTCTTATTAATTAACATTCTGAGGGAGTCTAGCAATATGCCATTCCACCAGTCAACCAGGACAGACACATATACAACTACCATTCCCTCCGATATATGCCAGATGTCGCACCTGAGACCAGAACTCAGTAGACAGTGACTAGCAGTATTCTGCATACAATAACGTTCCAGCTGACTATGCTATCGTCTCGGTATTTTAAAAATGCCACTATACATCCATGCCCTAGCCAAGAATCAAACCCAAGAGCCCTTGACGTCAAGCCTAACACAATAGCACTGAGCCTGTGAATCGACATATTCGACATATTCTGTGATAAACCTACGTCATACTGATAATGCCATTTATATTTCTCTTCAGACAATCCCTTCCTCAGATCGCCTTGTCTTTATTTATCAAAACAATGGCCACAGTACGATTCAAAGAGTTGAAAATTTCTCTAATGGCTCTTATACGACCAATCCAATCACATTCAAAATCATAAAACTAACAATAGTTTGCACGCATCCACTCCTTGGCATTTTCTAAGACCACTATTTAACAGGTGTGAAAAAAATTATACGTAAATTTTAATAATTCTTTCAACAAATACAAGAATAGCGACAAATAAATACATAAGAAATTCGATATATCAGTCAATTTATTATTTTCATATTTGAATGAAAAAAAGAGGTATATATTTCGCAAAATTCTTTATTGATGCTACAAGTTTCGTGAATAAAACTTTATTTGACATCATCAGGCAATAAGAATTTTAATCATTTTCCAAGGGCTTTTCAAGGATGGTGTTTCTAGGAAACATTGGCAACATTTTTCTTCTTTAAACTAAATTTATTTTAAAAACAATTATTATGTGTATACATAATGCGATATTACTAGCCAGCCTATACCTTCCTTGTAAAAAAATATATCGGTTTCAAATTTTGGAATGTTGTATGGTTGAATACGGTATATAGTTTGATTGCTTCAAGATCTGATTTTCATTTCGATTTTACCCGAAAACAGTATAGAATTTATTATTTTTAATGGAACATCCTGTATATTATTCGAATTTTTTTTTTTTTTTGGATTTTTTGATAGTTCAATAGTGCTCTTAATTTTCTTTTCGACGATGTATCACAATATCAGGAAAAAATTTGTATTTGGTGTAAAATATAAAAAAATTCAGATAAGCCAAATTTAAAAACGGCATCGAAGCGGTCATAAACTTCTTCAAAAAAGTCCCCATTTAACCGTTTCTCTAGTTCTAATAATAACTGAGATAGCAATGCATACACCCCCAATTTGTGACACAGTGTATTTGTGTTGTGTTGTGTTTTAATATTATTTGTCTCTAAAATAATTTAAAACAACACTACACTTTAAAAAGTACAACCAGAAACCAATTAAATATATAATTTATTTCTGGTTGTACATTTTAACGTATAGTGTTGTTTTTTAGTATTAATTGTTTTTAAAATAATTTTAGTTCAAAGAAGAATAATTTTGCCATAAATACTAAAACACTTTTATTGATTAAAATCGATGTATATTTTATTCTTAGAACGATGTTTCTTAGAATGATACCCTTGAAAATCTTTATGATGAAAATTCTTGTTGCCTGATGATGTGAAACAAAGTTTTATTCACGAAACCCGTAGCATCATTAAAGAATTTTGTAAGAAGGACATTTCTTTTTCATTTCCAATATGAACATCTCATTTGGGATTGACCTTTTGACGATATTATTTTCATATTAGGTAATCAGTATTTTTTCTAGATATTCTAATTTAATTTTTTTAATACTTCCTTCAATACAATTCACTAAACGGCTTTTAATGACAATATTTCTTCTTCTCTATCATTATGTCCGCTAACTTTTTTTATAATTACGTTGGATATCGATTGCAATCCTAGACCATTATTCATAATTCTACAATAATATTCCTAACAAGTTTTTTTCTGTACGCATGATGGGGAAATTACAAATACCATTAAGAAGTGTTCACGTACCAAAGCATAAAGTAAATGTAAATATAGTATGCCATATTAAAACCATTTGAAGGCATCAAAGTGTATTTTAAAGTAAAAAAGCAGTTTTAACTTGTATTCTCTACCTAATCTGAATATAAATATTATTTGATTTTTTTAAGTACAGTATTATGACTATTATGAGGGGCATGTTAAGAGAATTATGGTGTAATATTAAAAACGTTAGTGTATGCATATAAAAGCATAAAAAAGTAAATTAAATTTAAAAAACTTTCTGGTTACCTAATTCTTATTTAATAAAAATTATGTTAAATATTCAGTTCTCAAGCTCTGGTTTACTACTAATGCATTGTCTGTAAATTTCATACCAGTGGGCTACAGGTTTCCTCTTTATTTGTTAAACCACAAGATAGATTGGAGGGCTTTCTCATATGTGTATAATGAGAAATTATCTTAAAATTCCTAAAAATGTTTAGAGTCTTGATTTGATAATATTTTGCAAACGAGAGATAATCTCATGTGTACACTTGTACCCCAAATCTGGATGTTTTGCCAAACCCCTACTTACTCGTGATGTAGAGATTTTTAACTCAATATGGTTACATATTTTCTATGAGATTGATAAAGGTTGCGATAGAGACGTGGCCAAACGATTTAACAATAATCAAGGTTAGACCTAACAATGCTATTATGTAATATTTTTAGAGACTTTATGTTAGTGAAATCTTTCGTGTTCCTAATAAGAACAACTGTCATTACTAATTTGCCTTATATGACTTAAAAGATAACGTTTGGTCAAAAAGAACACCCAGATCTTTGTATTCTTTAACAAGGCAAAGCACAATATAATTAACAGTATAAGGAAAATTTATTGTTTGATTTTTATTTGAGAATGTCATAGCTACACACTTTTCAGTATTCAGCTTCAACTTGAAGTCATTACGCTACACAGAAACATAATAAATTTCTTCCTGTAACAGAATACAATCATTTACATTTTCTATTCTGCGATATACCTCAATTAAAGCTTTATAAAAATTTTATATCAGTTCGTACTTTGACATGCATATGTAATATGGAACAATGTTCCTCTTGTGGAGAATATAAAACTAGCTAAAAAACTTCTTCCTAAAGTTTGTTGGTTAGATTTAATCCATAGGCTTCGAAAATAGCAGTGTCATACTATCTATTTGTCGTATTTAATAAAATAAATATCTTCAATTTACGACGTATTTTATGAATATATGTTTCTGGTCCTAAAAATATGACAAAGTTTAACTGAAATTAAATGAAAATAACTAATTTCTCTGTTTTTGCAGAAATATTCCCAGTTGAACACATTTGATGGCGTAGGAGTATGTACAGTAAATTTGGCAGATGACATGAAGGAATACATGAGAGGCATATTTCTTGTCATGTGAGTATAAATATTGATTCAGATATTGAATTTATTTCTCACTAATTGAAATTATATATCTTAAAATAAGCGGGATCCACTTAATGGTGGAACTCGAATTTAGAACATCCATTTAAAAATTATATAATTATGTATTTGGCGCTTTTTATAGTTATCAAAGCGGCATATTTTCATATAATCATATCATTTTTGATGATTTTTCGTAGACATTTATATATTATTTATTTACTTATTTACTTGTAATATTAATACGTCGAAGGACCTAATTACAAAATAGGAACAACACAAAAAAAGAAGTAATCTATAATCCATAAAGCATTGGTATTTCACAATATAAATGTTAGGTATAAGTACCTACGCAGTGAAAAAATAAAGGATTTCTACTTTTACCATACAGTACAGTTTACAACTTTAATTAAATTAATTTTAATTAACTTGTGGTTTCATAATTCAATAATCAATAAAATCTTATCTATTTAATCTTATTCACTACCATCTATATGGTTGTGAGAAACAGCAAGGGAAAATAACGAACTTTAATAACGTATCTTAATTGGATCTTTATTCTATTTTACACGCCATTAAGTAGATTACCGTCGTCAAGTTTATCCATCTCTATTAAGATTAGTATCAGGTGTTAAAATTGGAGATCCAATGAAACAGAAGGCGAAAATGAAAAAAAATAAGTGGATTTAACAATAATTTAGTTCAGGCACAATACAGTCTTTTACGTGAATCGTAAGAAAAATTTGAATTAAGCTTAGTGGAAATATATCGGTAAAGACATCGTCACATTTACACAGGAAATTATAATCCTGTGGCAATTTATCCTTAGATGCATCATTAGAATACTCAGAGTTAAAACTTTTAATTGAAATCAATTAAACAGAGGCAATGTTTGTTTTAATCAAAAAAAATTCACAACCCTTGCCGACTGTATAACGAAAATCCTCGTTTATATAGGAATAATCGTTTCAGAGATAATAATCTGTAATCATTTGGAACGTATTATTAGTATATGACGACCAGCTATACCGAAACTTTAATCTCTATAAATATAGAATGTTACTCTAATAATAAGATAATAATTATATGTTTCTTAACCATGAAATTGAATATAGGTTGAAGATTACTCTTCTGTTTTCTTGAGTTTTATGGCTGTTGTAGGTTATTAGAGAAAAAAATATTATTTTGTGTTTCGGAGAAGATCTTCTCCATCCTCAGAAAATTTATTAAAATACAAAATACATAATATCTGTAAAAATAGGTTAATTAAAAGAAAATTTTTATTTTTTATTACAAAACTTACCCAAAAATGACACAGTAAATGGCAGAACCGATATAAGCAATCTACCACAAATTTACAATAGCATTACATAATTTCCATAAAACAGTACCACAAACTCAAACAATATAGCTCACATTTATATAAAAAAAAAAATTGATTTCTCCTTCTGTAACATGTTTAAATTTGTAATACCTAATTTTAACAAAAAAAATTTCTTTCAAACGTAAATCTACATTAACAATTTCATAAACCCACCTTAATAATTTTTCAAACTTCCCGCCATAAACATAAACTCGCAACAAATTAAACATTACCATCTATACACAATATTAGTAACCATCACCAAACTAATAACAGTTCGCTACAGATCTCTACTATTTTTCAATAAAATTAACTACTTTAATAAAATGTCTTTTTCACACAACCATAATATTCAAAAAACAAATAAAATGGTGAGTACTGCCATTACTATAAACGCATTCAAACTTTGTAAAGATTTCGAAATTGTTAATTTTACTGGAAGAAAATGTACCAATATCAGAAAAAACAAAATAAAAGTAATAATCTACTGGATAACCATGCATTGTCATTTTAAAATAAAGCTGCAACTATTATAATTATATAAAAACTTTTTGGGTAAGTTGTAATAAAAAATAAAAATTTTCCTTTAATTATCCTATTTTTACAGATATTATGTATTTTGTATTTTAATAAATTTTCTGAGGATGGAGTAGATCTTCTCCAAAACGTAAAATTATATTTTTTTCTCTAATAACCTACAACAACCATAAAACTCAAGAAAACTGAAGAGTAATCTTCAACTTATATCTAATAATAAGAAAACATTTATGCTGGATCATCTAATTTTGTGCCTATGAGATTTTAATGGTGTGATTGATGTGACCTTGTGTACCAGTTACGTCCACACTGAGAGACATGTTTTGTTAAATGTTCACTTTAAATTTTAGTCTACACTGAAAACAATATGTTTCAACTGAATAAATACTATTATCATTCGAAACTTCCAGTTAATATTCTGAATAACTATTACACAAAGGTAGAACATTTTTTTGAAATTAGGTAATCGAAAGACTAATTTGAAAGCGTTTTGAACTCTATTTTTCTGCTGGTAACTAAGCAATATTTAAAAAATCTATCATAGGAAGAGTAACGATTAGGGGGATGTGGCTGAGAGAAAAGCCAACATAAAAAAAAATATTTTGTAGTGATTCTGTTATTTATAAACATGTTAATTTATGTTTATTATTTTCAACAAAACAATTTTTTTCACACAGGCTCCTGGGTACAATTTTATTTCTCTGCTAATAACTGCAACTATTTAAAACATCTGTTATAGGAAGAGGGGGTTGACACTGAGTAAAAAGCCAAAAGTTTTTATTTTGTAATGAGATTTTGTTATTTATGAAAATGTTAATTTTTGTTCAATATTTTTTACAAAACTTTTTTTTACACAGTCCTCTGGGTACAACCTACCAAAATAAATGGAGATAAAGCAAATTTTACTTATTCTTATAAATATAGGAATACAGTACATTATATTCTTATACTATATAATGTGTCTTCATAAATAATCGAAAACCACATGACCAATTAGTTCTCCGTAACAGCCTTGTCGAGTCATGGCGTCAGCAAGAGATGGTTTAAAATGATTCATTAAATACATACATATGAGCAAAAATCCCCATCAGGCACTGTTGTAATATAAAGACACAAAATTATAATTATACCAGTCTCATAGAAAGAAGATTTAGGGGAAGTAACAATTTCAGTTTCTTGTTCTGTAGGAGCAGCAATGGTGGTATCTGAAAATAAGAAAAAAAATAATTAGTAGAAATTATAGAGTGGAATGAAAAATAATAACGCTGAAAATTTTTTTTGCTAATTATTATTTCCTAACTTTTACAAAACTTATCACAGATAAGTATAACATATATCTTTTTAAACAATTATTTTCCCGGCTATTTGCCAAAACGCAGAAACTTGGATTACAAGAAAGATAATATGCACATTATGTTCAGTACAACTGACTCAATAATGTTATTTTTAATTTCAACTATTCTGTTCAGTAAAACCAAAAATAAATAAAACAAGTTGATAGTGGAAATTAATTGTAGAAGACATTTGAGGGAAAATCCACTAATGTACTGAAATTTTTTTTGCATTAAACAGATATAGCCCAAAATAATTTCGATCGAACACCATTAGACAAAAGTAATTAGGAATTAATTTAGTAGGTATTGAAATCTATAGTACACAAGTTGTCATGTCATTTATATAATCAATTTTTTTTCAAATCTCAGCCTAAACAATATATAAGTAAAACCGAAGAATTTTGTCATTTTACTTTTAATAATTAACTGTGATACATTTTATAATTGGAGCCTTCAAATTCATGGTATTATCCAACCAAATACCACTTGACAATTCCAAACGGTCAAATACATTTGTACACAGATTTATCTTTCTGGGCTTCTGCTATCCCTAAGAATAACTTTTTGTAAATACTTTTTTCTAATGACAAATTATCTAATTATATTTAGTAGAAAAGTTTTCGTACAGTAATATTGTAATAGGTATTGAGTATAATATAGAATTTCATATTGCAATTGTACTGAGATGAGAAAATTTTCCAGAAGTGAATGCATTAATAGCAAGTACAAAAAAAGTATTTCTTAAATCTTCTAAACGTCTCCGTGCATTTCATAGCAAATGTCCCAGTATTCCCTGAACCACCACAGCCGATTCTTACACATTGGGAAACATGGCTGCAGGCAGCTTTTTATTATGCTGAATATTTCCAACAAATAAAAGCTGTGATACTACAATTCAATCCAGATGAGGCTGCAGCTATTAAGGAAAACCAGACAAAATTCGAAGATATTTCCGTTGAAACAGCTTTAAAAAATATTGCGAAGAACTATAAACCATTACATGAAAGTATAAATAAATTAGAAAATAGTGCGTTGTCGTTAGCGGAGTCACTGCAAATAGTGGATGAAGTAAATCTACTGCTATAGGTGACGCAACAAATGAGCGCGTTAAAGAAAATTTCGCAAGTGTGTTAAATAAAGACACCGGTTTTACCAAATTAAGACAAATATGTGATGGTGCAGCCCCAGATCCGTTAAGTGCGTTCAAAGACTATTTTACGTATGCGTATCAGTAGATGTCGAACGGTCGTTTTCAAAATATAAGAATATATTTTCACCAAAGCGAACATCACTCATGGAGATAACCATAGAAACACACGTGATGTTGCAAAATGGCTACACATCTTCTCCAGTTTGTGATAGGCAATCGTCAGCATATAAATAAGTTTAAGAGTCTAATAACTCAACATTATTAACAAAAAGTAACAACATTGATGAACCCAGGTTTGAGCCTTGCGTGACACCACTACTTGTACAACATCAAATTGACTTGAATCCTGTATGCTCCACATATTGCAGTCTCTCAGTTAATAAAGAAATAATCAGTATAATAAGATTATCACACAGTTCAAAATATTTAAGTTTATTAATTATAGTTTCATGGTGCACCCGATCAAAAACTTTCGTGAAATCAGTATATATTACATTAACTTGCTTCCGTTGATCAAGTGCACCTAAAACAAATTGAGTTAAATTGTACAAATTTGTAGCAGTTGACCTATTCTTGATAAAGCCATGCTGGCTGTCAGATAACTATCTAACAACATAAATTCATAATACGATACAATATTTTCAAATATTTTGGCAAAGTTGGATATAATTCCAATTGGTCTATAATTGATAATAAAAGATTTATTGCCTGATTTAAAGACAGGACAGATTTTTGACACTTTCCATTGTTTTGGAAAAACCCCCTGCCTTAAGATTAACCTAAATAGAAAACATAACGTTAACTCAAATGTGTGAAGGACATTATTGCTACTAGAAACAAAATCAATATCAAAAGCACCGTTATAATCATTCTCAAGAAACATACTTTTAAAATATGTGGCAAAGTTGTTCACTATTCCTGCGGATGTAGTAGTGGTTTATCATTAAAGGTCATATTGCCACAAATTCTAGTAGTCTTTTTCTTTACGTTAACATCATTACATAATTCATTCGGATTAGTTTTATGTTATCTTCAACGGACTTTACAAAATTAATGTATTCCCTCCGATTACTACTTTTAATTTCACCTTTTAAGTTTTTATTCCTTTCTTAATGCTCAAGCAGTTTACGTTTTTTATGTATCTCGACAAGATTTTTAGTTTTAATTTTTCCAATTATATCTTTAGTAAACCAGGAAGAATAAGTAGATTGAAATGGTATTGTTTTAGACACATACAATTCCATACAATTTGTTGTAGAAAAAAATCACACGCTTCATCATCATCCTGGATTATTTCTAACCCCCCCCCCCAATCGATCATAGTTATAGCATTATAGTGCTCATAAAAATTCATTTTCCGGAAATTGTATTTGAGAGTAGTTGGATTTTGGATTATTCTCAGACCACAGTAGAGTAGCAGTAAGCCCTGGATGATGATTGTCCTCATCCACCAATACAATTTCGTCATGTGACACATATATTTAAGCGGATGTGATAATTAAATCTAAAATTCTAGAATTAGCATTTAAAATATGGTGATGTTGGTCCTTCCTACAAATATTAATAAAGTTCTGCAGCAGATTACATAATGGCGAAATCTTATTAGATTCATAAAAAAATTTTGAAGTTCTGGAATATTAGAATCACCAGTTGAAACTGTTAGTATATCGGAGTTGCAACAATAATTTTCCAGATGGTCAAATAATGTTTCATACTTAATAGTTGTCAGTGATGGGGGAATATATAGATTTACCAATTATTATAACTATTGTACAATTTAACCGCAATTAGGTAAACCTCGGATAGGGGTGACTCGAGAGGAAGTTCCTCAGATCTGGATTTCACATTCACGGCAATTAGTACACCCCCACCCCTAGTATCAATTCTGTCACATCTATATACATTGTACTTATCACCAAAAAATTCGCTTGATAAATCATTATTATGCAGCCAGGTTTTAGTCAGCATTATAACATCATTGTCACATCTCAAAATATTTGGATAGAACGTATGCACTTTAGTATTCAACCCCGTGACGTTTTGATATTTAATTTCAATAGAACAGTTTATTTGATTATTTGGTGTCAGTTGGGTGCTTATAAGTTCTTTCTTACATTTTGTATTATATTAGGAAGACCGTCTCTATATTTTAATTCAATATCTACTTCACCCTTAGCTCCTCTCAGTAAATTCTTTGCTAACCTCATAAGAATAATTTATTTGCCTTGGAGTAGGATATGGGCTTAAACCGATACTCTTATACTTGTTAAGGTTTTTAATTTATAAGTATTTCTTGAAACTTGGCCAACATCACTGTTAGCATTTAGAATGACTTTGATTGGTCTTACATTCGAATTGTCCAACTTTTTACCAAGAAATTTTCGTATTAGATAAATCAGTGCTGGGTGAGATATCGTTAATTGCCATGACATCATTTGTATCGTTATCTGAATTATTCTCAGGCAGTCTGAAAATAATCAATTTTTTTTCTCTACTTTTTATGTCACTTAATTCAGTAACTATTTCACAAAAATTTGTTTCACTTTCGGCTTTCACTACCTGTCCATTTGAAGCTGTCACAAATTTCAGCCTGAAGATCAAGCATGATTTTCTTGACTAAACTGATATCACAGTCAATTGCAGCACAGCTGTTACATGTCCATTTAATAGCGGTTTTATTTCTCAATACTCCTCTGCACTCAGCACTAGTTACTTCCACACATCCTGTATAATAAGTTCCTTTACATACCGAACATACAACTGATTCATTGGCATCTACCTGCTTCCGACAATATTTACAAATCGGCATTGCGCCCTGAATAACACCACTACATAAACACTCTACATAAACACACTACATAAACACACCAGAACCACATAAAAATTTTTATGGTGTGTTTATTTATATACTTGTAATATATGCAATCAGTTAACCAGTATCGAGGTTTAAATATACAAGGACTATACAGATATCTGGGTTTCTCCCATGTAAAATTATAGGCAACTTATCCGGTGGTACTCCAGTTCAGTTATCTTAGCAACATGAATGGTGCAGTTACTGCCGTTTGTGCATAAACTACAAACAATAATTGAATACTACGATAACTTAACAACAGATGGTTCACATATTCTGTGTACTCCATGCCATCGACCGCGTTATTACGTATTTCATACACGCCGTGATTGCGAAAGACATTAAAATTCGGCTATCGACAAAATATCGTCGGTACAGTTACAAAGGAAGAATTTTTCTATGATTTGTGTCATGTTCTGTGTATATAGTTTTCAATGCGTTGATATTCTGGATAATAGCATGTATCATGCGGTATATATTTCATTATTCATTTTATACTTTTGCTTTTATTTATATACGTATGTCCTTCTGTCAACCATATGCGGCAGTAGAGGCTACCGGTCCTGGACTCTGAACAAGTTTCCTAACCCTGGTCAACTACTGGTAATCTTTGTATTTAGTCTCGAGAAAGGCAAAAATAATCGCCTTAGTCGATTTCTCCTATATCAGGAAATAAAAATTAATTTTGAATGACTGTGTATATATGATCTATAATATATATTTATTATTTATTAAAATATGTTGACAATTTATTTTGGATACGCGTATATCTTTTATTACAAAAATTTGTATTTAAATATATTTATCAAATAGAATGTTATATTCATTATTCCCGAGGGAATGAATAATACATTAAACGGAAATACACGGTATAATTCCCTCTTGATTTCAAATTTGTTGTTTATACGTGCCAATAACTCATACACTCATATACTCTTGAATGATTATAGACACGTGCCTCCATAAAAAATGGTTTTCTTTATGCAATCACGATGTATATAATAGTATAGAAATGAGCTATATCCTCTTGATTAAAATGGCAAAGTAAATTTAATCTTACTTTATTTTACGATTCTATCGTTGGAAATCAGAATAATTTCATTTCATCACAGATGAGCAGGGTAATGAAACATTCTTAGGTATCGAGATCCTGAGTAAAATTTTGGAAATGTAGTATCAATTTATTATTATGATATAGTCGAGGGCCTTATCGTGATATAGTCGAGGGCCTTGAGAAGAGCGAACCTGTGGCTATCAGCTTGTGTGATCTCTACAAAGCTTTCTACTATGTCTCACATGATTTTCTTCTCGAAAAAATGATTTTTTATGGTATTAGAGGTTTGCCATTAAATATGTTTTATTCTTATCTTAACAATAGAAAACAGTATGTCTCTATCAACAACATAAACTCAGAATGTCTTCCGGTTAAACATGGGATGCCTCAGGGCTCTGTCTTAGGGCCCCTTCTGTTAAAATTATATGTCAATGATTTTTTTCATTTTATGATGCCAAAAAAATGCATCGCATATGCAGATGACACATTTATTATTGATGTTAATTTGAATATTTATGACTTAAATGAAGTTACAATACATCTATTAAAAAAGCAGGTGTTTGGTTCTCCTCAAATAATTTAAAACTGAATGAAGATAAACCAAAAACATTTGTATTTTCGACAAATAACTCACTGGTTAAAGGTAACAGTGCTAAAATTCTTGGTGTGGTCTTAGATGACACTCCTAGTTGGTTCACGTAGACTAAAAAAATCAACTTAGTTTTCACACGTTAGTTACGCAATTGTCCTATGAGGGGGGTTAATCTCATGCAGTAAGAAGCTTTCGTTTACAGAAGAGAGCAGTTAGGTTAATTACTAATGCTGGCTGGAGAGATCATTGTTTACCAATATTTAAAATCCTTGGTATAATACCGGTTCTTTCACCTCATATTTATGTTACCTTACTGGAAATTCATAAGAATAAAAACTCTTTTTCTACAAACTCAGATTTCCTCATTTATGGTACCAGATCTGCCATCAATTCAGACACCATCGTCCTAGATTAACAAAATCACAAAATAATTCATTCCGATTGACATAAAATCTCTTAATTTTAATAGACTTAAGCACAAAGTTAAAAGCCACATCTTAAATCACTGTTTCTATTCAATTGAAGAATTTTTAAATATACAAATTTGCACTACTTAAACGAATTAAATCGTTTCAAGTCTGCCTTTATTTATTTATTTCTTTTTTGTTTGTTTGTTATTGTCTGGACTATATTTCGTGTTATATGTTACCTAATATCTTTTATCTTTTATATAATATTTTATATCTTTTGCTTAAGTTACATTTTTTTATATGTAGTTTGTCAAATTTGTTCTTTTGACCTGCCAATTTTTTGTAACTTGGTTAAATAAATCAGTTTATCTATCACCGGCTCCTCCGCCATAAACTTAAATTAAATCACTTGAAATGTAACTGTATAACTTAGTTCGAATTCGAAACATCGCAACTTTCGAATACCACCATCGATAACAAAAATTTTACCAGTTTCTGAAAGCTCAGTTTATTGGATATTTAGCAATCACATTTGTTTTCTTGAAAAACTCAAAGACCCATTAGAATAGGGTGCATTTGTCAAGTTTATAGGTATTGAATTTTGTTGTGATCTGTTTAAAATCTACTTTACGTTTTGACAAAGGGCACACATATTCATCAAAGACCTAACCCTACTGAATTCTGACTTTTCCGAAAAATATGCGAACCGAAATCTCAATGATTTTGACTTGATTCGAGTTGGACGTCGGAAATGTTTTTAGAAGAAAATTCGTATTACTAGGCTTAATGTTAGGAACCCAAAAATTCAAAAAACGTCTCAAGCAAAGAAATTTAGAATTTTCAAAATTAATCTTTCCCATTACATTCATCAAAAATGTCCAACATTCTTATCTAGAACTGAAATTCTAAAACAGAAAATGTACTTGTAATTTTTGTTTTCAGTATGAATGTTAACTGAAAAGTAGTACACCAACACACATTTAAAATTTTGATCAATTGAGAAATAAATATAAAATAATACTTATGTCACATATATTTATAATATTATATATGTATTTGTAGATGCACAATAAATTTTATAAATCAAAATACACTATGCAATGCTCTACGTTTCATACTAATATAAAAAACTTCGTATTCACTCTTGACACTTTTTTGCATCGTAATATTTCGTATAGATATTTTAAACTTCAGATATAACGAGCTTTTCTTCAAATTGAGTTAGATATAGGTTTTAACGTATGAGAATGCCATTTGATATCAATATATCTACCTCGGCATTCGAAAACTGATTTACAAAAATATTTCATGTCGCGTATTTTACCATATCAGCTATTTTTTATAATGGAAATAAGATGAAAACATCTTTAAATATAACTCTTAGCATATTGTTTGATTGCATTTGTTATTTACCGTGTTTGCTTATAAATACACCAGGCTTTTTTATGTGACTGAAAATAATATGGCTGAACTATACCTTAGAGCAGGTAATCCGAAACTTTCCTTTGAACTTCGCTGAGCTTTACTACAATAGAGAAACGTTAAAAGTTATACATATTAATAGGTACAAGGTGTCTCCGGATTCACTACAATGTGAATTTTCGAATTGAAATTTGATGGTTGGGGATGCAGGCCTACTTTATTAGAAAGAAATTTGTGAGATATTCTTATTTTTGAAAAAATAAGAAGTAGACCTTGACAGGATCCAAAAACTTATTTTTGTTTAGGTAAAATACCTTTTCTATTAGATATATCGAAAAATTGTATATGAAGCGGTCATTTAGAATTTGAAAATTTGATAGTATGACAAATTTTAAATCGATAGACCTACTTTGACTTTTATCTTCATCTGTGTAGACAAAGTATTTTTCTCGTCATATAGCGAAAAACTTTTTTATAACAAAATTGTTCAGAATTAAAAATTATATCCATGTGCCAAGTTTTGATTCAGTCAAATAAACCTGATTATCGTAGTCGTTGATTCGTGGTAGCTTGTCATTCATTTACCACAGACCCGGTCATACTGAAACATGCCTTGCGACCTCAGGTATTAAGAGACATTCTTCACGTTCAATAGTTCTTTGAACCGTCGAGGTACGATGATTAAGTAGTTGTTTCGTTCAAATCATATTTAATAACAGTAGTTTAGTTCACCTGGGCTTGAGGTCGCCGCTCTCGGTACTTGCTTCGCAAGTCGCTATCCGCCACAGAGGCATCTATGATGTCGGTCGGATAGTAGCATTCGGACCATATGAGAAGTTTCACATACCTCTCACCACTACTTAATTTACCTTATCAGTATATGACTAGCAGGTTGGCCACTATCATTTGTCTGTTCCATAACCTATGACATACTGAGGAGAACTAATAAGTTCGAAACCTGTCTATGTCTTGTTAGAAATTGACAAATAATGATATTGGCTACCGATCTATCAGGATTTGAAGGTCGGGGGGTATTTGCCCGCTGAGTAGCTGTTTCGTTTAAATCATATTTAATACTAGATAATGTTGTAGCAGTGATGTAAATCTAGACTGTCGAACTGGAAATAAATCGTTATAATTTAAATGACCATACAGTTGACTGTATACAGTTCGTTCTAAAATGTTTGATTCAACTGGTAAAATGTTTATTGGTCGTAAATCCTTAGTATCTTTCACAATAACTGTTTTAGGAATTGGCTGAATTATGCTTGTTTTCCAGCTTTAGTGACATGTTTATTACATGCGTTAGAGGTAATAGACAATATGGAAGGATCAGTTGTATACCCAGCTAAACATATATGTGAGCGAGAAATGTATAACACATGACGTCTTCCGTCTTTTAAAGCGAGAACGATGATTGTTGTTTTTGCTGGCACGCGACCGAAGCGGAGTTTCACTTACATTCTGTGATACAGAGCAGCACTTAATTTTCTTACTGAATCATTCTAACAGTGCTAATATATTGTAAGTATAATATTATAAGATAAATAATAATTATATATCTGTTTATTTGCTGGCGTATTTTTGAAAATATTTTAAGAAGGTTATCGTGTTGAAGTAAGTTGTGTAAGAGTGTAATATAAGTAATAATTATTTTATATCTGTTAATTTGCTGGTGTGTTTTTGAAAATAATTTAAGTTTATCGTATTGTAGTGCGTTGTGTAATAGTGTAATATAAGTAATAGTTATTTCATATCTGTTTATTTGCTGGTGTGTTTTTGAAAATAATTTAGGAAGGTATTTGATGTAAAACTGTTTCGACCGTGGAAGGCCTCTACGTCTGAATCTTATTGTGTTTGTGAAAATGAAGGTGATTACAGTGATAAAGAAAATCAAAGTTCATTAGTGTTTTCACTAAGAAAAAATCGGTTACATTTAAACGAGCAAGCGAAAATTTGCCTTAATGTTTACAATAATCATTTGAAGCGACGAGTTAATGACCCTAATTTGTATGATTTTGATGTACTAGGTGAAACAGCTTCTTTGACTAACGTTCCCCGTTCCACAATACACAAACTGGTGAAAGAAGGTGCCCTCCTAAGAAAACAAAGATCCGACGCCGGTCAGTCGAAAACTCTGGACCCATCGTTAGCAAAACTTTTAAGAACTTTAGTTTACGATGCGCATCAGAAAAATAGAATCCCAACTATTGACGTGGTAGACAGAAAATTAAAAGAAATAGATTATCATCTAAAATGTATCAAAAGAATTTAGGAACTAATAAACGCATGGCGATTATGGAAAGTAGACGGATAGTGGATTGGGGAAATTCATATCTAGAACAGATAAAAGAACTCAGAACATAGACCAATTTATTATCTCGATGAAACTTGGTGTGATACTCGTGAAATCGTAAAAAAGGATGGACTGATGGATCTAGGAAATGTCAACCAATCTCGGGACTCGGTTGATTATATTACACTGTGGATCAGTTGATGGATCGATTGATAATGCATTGAAACTGTGCGGAAAAAACATGGATGACTGTAACGTGGATTACCACAAGAACATGGAGGAAGAAAATAAATATTTGAGGATTGGTTTGAAAATACACTAATTCCAAAATTAAAACAGAATAGCATTATTGTTCTTGACAATGTGAAGTACCATTCGAGACCACTGTACTATAAAATTCCTAACAAGAGTTCTACTAAGGTGGACTTAAAAAATTTTTTTTAATGGAACATGATCTCTATTATGAGGAAAATTATAATAAAGCACAACTGTTGGAAGTCCTGCAAGTAAAAAATTATGAGAAGAAGGATATTATAGATAATGTAGCGGAGAGCTATGACCACAAAATGTTGAGATTACGGTCATATTTCTGTATTATCAACCCGATTAAATCAACTTGGTGTAAATTGAAGACAAATGTCAGAAAAGGAAATATTTTTCCGAAATGAAGTGTCGAAAATTAACAAGGAAGATTGGGAAAAAAGAATTAAGACAGTAATTACAAATAAGGATGATTATTTAAAAATTGCCAAATTTCATATAAATAGTGGAAATAATTTTTTTAGAAATTTGAACGAGGATCGTAGTTTATCTCAAAATGAAGAACGGGGTGAGAAGGACGAGCATTTAGAGGAAGAAGCAATGTGAGGTGAGGTAAAGTGAAGTGATGTGAAGTGATGTGAAGTGAAGTGAAGTGAAGTAATATGAAGTAAATTTTGTGATATCAACTGAATTATGTAATTCCGTTTTTGTCCTTTCGTGGTTTAGTGCTTGAGAAACACTCTTTTTTCAGGATGTTATTATTTATTAATGTTATTATTTTTTTCATTTGGACAAAAATATATCTCTGTTTTTATTACTATTAAAATTTATTTTAGTTCATTTACTGAGAAAAATATTTGTTTCTGTTACTATTTTGAGAGTATTTTTTTTTTTGTTTTTTAAAGCTCTCTTGTTACTTTTTAAATAATATCTTTATTCTATACTAATATTCCATACCCATCCTTTCCTGGCAAGAAATGCTCATATCCCCTCCCGGTTCTTGCTTGGTAGTAACAATTGATATTAAGCAAACTTGATTACTTTAACTGCTATATGTGTAATCAATACGTTAAATTCAATACTTTTATTTCAAGTTAATACTTTGTTGTATAATAGGCAAGGGGACAATTTTTTTTTATTACTTTAATAACATCTACAGTTTAAAATAATTGACCCGTATTTTTTATTTTTTTTTTTATTAAATGTCTTATGTTTAAAAAAATTCGTAAAGTTTAAGCGCTCTTTAAACGGTCAGATATTCCCGCATTTTCCCAAGCCAATTGTATTGGCTAGTATTCGCCGTGACGTAACAGCGTAGACAGCACAGATTCAACGAGGAAACATGCTGCATTGCCATGTTTCTAAATAATTAAGATAATATTGTATTGATGTAAAGCAATCCTTTATTATAGTATATTGCAGTATTAGTAAACCATTAGACATTAATCGATGCTTAAATATAGGGAATGCTTACACGCTTTGTGTTTATATTTGTGTTAAAAGAAATTATTTTAAAAAGCCAGATATTAAACTTCAGGGAACATGCTTCTTTTTTAGAAATTTGGCAACGGAGCTAGTTGAATATTTAACCTTAATGTTTTGTTTGTTATTTTGTATATCATTACATTATTTTGAAACTTAAATGTCTGTAAAGAAGTGTTTTGTACCTGGTTGTGGAAATGTTAGTGAAGTTACAGTTACGCAAATTTACATTATCAATAATTATAACACCTGCACTATAATAACCTTGTTTTAGTTTTCTACCCTGGAATGCGCGCGTCGTATCTACGCTGTTACGTCATTATGAGACCGCCGATTGCTTTCATTTGAAATACATCCTCCTTTCCAGCATTTTCATTTCACAATTAAACAAAATATGGTTACTAAAATTATATTTTAGTAATATTTATAGTGAATTAAAGGTCTCTACTATAATACCTTGATGTTTCTTGTTGTAATTTTGATTACAGTCCCCTCGCATATTGTTAAATTGTTGCTAACTAAACTGAGCACAATAACCTACATTGAAAAAGTAAACCAACGAACAATACAGTTAAATCTAGCTCTGCGTTCTGTAGTGTCTTACCCTGGACGCATTTTTCCGTTCCCTATTGTGCTAGCGCTACATAGTGCGTTAATCATATAGGAGTCGAATGCAGGTTCAGTCATTTCGTTTCCTAAGTGAATGCAGCACACATAGTGTATTCGTTTCTTAAGTGAATACAGCACACGGGCAAAAATTTAATAAATGCGATAATCATATAGAAATCGGTAACCCTCTGTTTCTTACGTCTGGGTAATCGTTTTTCAAATGACTCTCGGCTATAACCTGACCCTTTAAAATGTCATTTTTCCCTTGCCCAACATTTCATTTTTTATCATTGACCTTAAACTGAGACCTTCATAACATTTAAAATTACAAAACAGGAACATTTTAGGGAAAGGAAAATTACGTTACAAAATTTATTCATTAATTTGAATTAATTTTATTATAGCAAATGGAAAAGCGCCAATTACATACACTGTGTGTGCTGCATCCACTTAGGAAACGAAATGACTGAACCTGCATTCGACTCCTATATGATTAACGCACTATGTAGCGCTAGCACAATAGGGAACGAAAAAATGCACCCCGGACGTTCCGTCACAATATCTGTTTCCCAGACTATACCATATGTACTGTTATCCCATCGATGCCAACCGACTTAGATTTAATTCTATACAATGTGTTTTTTATACATTCTGACTTGACAAATTCAAAACTAAAATCTGGTATGTCATATCTTTCATTGCAGTAAGTTATTACATCTTTACTAATTTGAGTTTTTAGCACACAAGTTTGAAAGAAATTACTTGTAATTTGAAGATCATTTAAATTTTGCGGCAATTCCAGATTTAAACCTTTTCCTCTTATTTGAAGTTTGTATGCCAAATATTTACATTTTTGTTTTGATGATTAAATTTTTTACTAAATGTTTTAATGTAGACCAAATAACTGTCGGATATTTCTTATTAAGTTTATTAGCATTGTTTCTCTTTTGTTAGCCAGGGAGTATAAGATTTAGTTATTACTCTATATGCCTATCAAATTGAAAGATTATTTACAACACTTATCAGTTATCTCACCATCATCATGAGAACAGCTATACTTATCCATTAGACCTCATCAACTTGGTGCAGTCCCGTTTAGAATCCGGGTCATCTGGGTAGAAGGATTATTTCTAATACCATCGATTCAATAATTCCATGAAGTTAAGTTGCCACACCCCGTATATGTTGACTGATTCAAATAGGAAGCAGCTTTTATTGTAACAGATGTACAATTACATACTTGAATAAATTTACAATAAAAACAAATTTTGTTTACGTATAAAATGGAAATAGCTGTAAGCATGCATTTATATGCAATTCTGACCACGCTATTGAACTAACTTTCAGAGTTACTTTGTGTTTAAATTCAATTTACTGAAACGGTTGCTGTACTAGGAAAATTTTTCATATGCAGCAAAAGTTATAAATTATGCCTTACGGGTATAACATAATAATTGTTACTTCTCACTATTTTTTTTACTATATAGTATACAGAAAGTCGAAATACTGACGTCTATTAATTAACAAAATATGAAATAACATTTGTATACCACAAGCAAGTAGATCAATTTTTAAATTCGGTGACATGAAATCGGGTTTTATGGTCACTACTAAGAAGAAATTCAACAAAATAGTTACAAGCTAGACGTGATATTTTACAGGACAAGTGGGGCGATAAGGGTTAACGCGCTTGAATTCACCACGAGAGGTGCTAGGGTACGGAAAGGTCAATGTCACTGAACGTTAATGTTTACCATGGCTTTTTAACGCTAGTTTTTAGTAATTTTTATAAAAATTAGCTGAAAAACATTTAACACAATGATGGCAGAAGAGGAAAGTAGTAATTTACTTGCTCAGTACGGAAATTATTGTACTTATCAGAAATGTCTTATGTCATTAAAGTTAGGTTATGTCAAGAATGAGTATGATGAAAACAACGTATGTACATGATTATTACTCACGATTTTCTGTAGCAAACTCCTTTGGTAACGCATAATCGTCAAGATTAAAACGTTTATTATAAACACACGAATGTTTCGAAGGAGTAAAGTTATCTCTATCAACCACTCGGAAGCATATGTCCGCCTTTTGTTTCCGAACCAAATGGAGTTGCACAACACTGAGGCACAATTAACAAGGTTTTTTATTTGCTGGTGTACGAAGTAATTATAATAAAACAGTATAAACTTTTCCCGCGCCTAACAATAACTTTTGACACGACCTTACTCGACCAGTGGCGCCAACTAGTGATCCTGAAAACGTTAGCTCTCATTCTAGAACGAGCCGTCAAGCCTCGAGGACTGCGAGGTCTCTAAAGACACTTCCCTCTCATGCTACTTTTACAGTTTTTGTGCAACAGTATTATAAACATTATTATTAAAAAAATTAAATATCAGAAATTTAAAAATCTAGTCAGAAAAACAAAAGTTTGATGGAAATGTCATGTTGATTCAGTTTTGTTTTTCAAATTCCGTAACAGTAAACAAACAAAGCCTCAAAATTTAAATATTTGTGCACAAAAATGTTTAAAGAAGACGAATTTTTTGATCTTCTTCAAGATATTATGGAAGCGGCAGCACTGGCTGTATCTGAACTTATAAAAAATCAAAAGAACTGTACGAAAAAGCGTGCATAACTTTTGAATGTTGGTGTAACAAAAAAAATAAAGGCAGTTTCAATTTTTAAGACTTTATGGAGTACTTATTCAACTTTAAAATCGATAATTACCCTAAAGAAGGATATTGATACTAGCAAATTTTACCTCATTTAAAAAGGAAATTTTCAGAAGTTGGCCGATTTATCACGGAAGCTCCATATTGGGGAATTCATTAAGATGAATGTAAAAATAAGTCTTCTTTATAGAAGTTATTACTTAAGTAATCTACGTTTTGGGTTGTCCTTATCATGGGTTTAGCGTGTATTTGCGACGAATTGACTAAAATTTTAATTGATAATATTGAAAATGCAAATACAATGATAATTGTATAATACTGTTACGTGTTTGCTATCCCCACAAACACCTACACTCATAGATTCGTTAATTGAAAGTCCAGGTAACACTTATTCACTACTTTATTTACTAATTAACAAATAACAACAATAGATTAATTACTGTCTTAACTATAATCACACTTGAACACTTATAAGTCTCTTTATTATTTCTTCTTTACTCGTTCACGTTCAACTTAAGATTAAATCTTAGCTCACCGTGCGTCTTATTTATACATGCATTCTCCCGGTCTAGAGCACTCCAGAATATTCCCGGCCGTTCGTGTACAATTCCAGCCTAATCTAACCAGTCTGCATAGTCCAGTGGCGTAACACTGCCCCCTCCTTAAGCCTGAACGTCCCGATCAGGCAATTCATTGTTCCCTGCATACTTGGCTAGTCTCTCTATATGCACCACCTTCATCTTGGATTTTGGGCTTTGCTGAATTCTATATACAACGTCGTTTAGTTTGGTGACGACAGTGTAAGGACCTTCCCAGGGCGGGTGAAGCTTCGGGGACCTGCCTTTCTTTCGTTGTGGGTTATATAGCCAAACCAAATCTCCAGCCTGGAACCCTCCTGAATTTGCCTTAAGATCATAACGAGCCTTCATGCGATCACTTGCTATGGCAATTCGGTCTCGTACCAGCTCATGAATATTCCTTAGCCGTTCACCTACTTCATCGGCGTAGTCATTTATGGAAAGTCGCTCCTCATCTGGTGTGCCAAATACCAAGTCACATGGCAGTCTAATCTCACGTCCAAACATCACGCGAGCCGGCGTTTGTTTTGTTGTTTCATGAATGGAGGCCCTGTAGGCCATAAGGAAAAGAGGTAAGTGACGGTCCCAATCTCTCTGATGTTTCTCAACCACTTTAGATAGGTGCTCCTCCATAGTTTTATTATATCTCTCCACCATTCCGTCTGATTGTGGATGTAGGGCTGTTGTTCTTGTTTTATGAATTCCCAGTAAGCGACACATCTTCTGAAACACCCCTGATTCAAAGTTTCTTCCTTGATCCGAATGCAATTCTAGGGGCACGCCAAATCGACATACTAGATTATCTACCAGAGCTTGAGCGACAGTGGCTGCTTCTTGGTTAGGTATGGCATAAGCTTCAGGCCACTTACTGAAATAGTCCATGGCAACTAAGATGTATTTGTTCCCATCATCCGTCACGGGGAATGGACCAGCTACGTCGATCGCAATTCGCTCAAAAGGAGCCCCTACGTTATATTGTTTCATTTGACCCTTACTTCTTGTCTGTGGTCCCTTACTTGCCGCACAAACTTCACATTTGCGGCACCAAGCCTCCACATCTTGGCGACTGTTCACCCAGTAGAATCGTTCGCGTACTTTAGTGAGAGTTTTGTTGATGCCAAAATGTCCGCCAGATGTTCCATTATGCACTTCCTGGAGTACTTTTGGTATGCGACACCTGGGAATTACCAATCTCAAAGAAATTTTCTTCCCGTCTGGACTTTCCCAAGCTCTTTTCAACAGTCCATCCTCTACTCTAAGGGAATCCCATTGTGCCCACAAAGACTTCAGTCCCACCGCCTTGTCTGAAATGTCCTTCCAGCCTGGTCGGGCTCCTCTTTCTTTCCATTCTAGCATAGAACCAGTTTCTTGATCTTTTAACTGCTCTTCTCTTAATGTCTCTCTTGTCCAATCGTCAGGAACATCAATTTTAACGGTGTTTATAATTATTATCCCTTGTTGTTTTTCTACCCGGTGGCAGTGCTTGCAGTCTTCCCGACAGGGTCTTCTGGAGAGAGCGTCTGCATTTCTATGGGATTTTCCAGGACGATGTTCGATTTTAAAATCGTATTGCTGCAGTTTCTCTATCCAACGAGCTAGTTGGCCTTCCGGAGTCTTCAATTGTAATAACCACTTTAATGCAGCATGGTCGGTCCGAACTTTAAAATGTTGTCCATATAGGTATTTGTGAAAATGGTCTATGGACTTGACAATGGCCAATAGTTCCCTCCGTGTCACACAATAGTTACGTTCTGGCTTCGACAACGTCTTGCTGAAGTATTCAATTACTTTTTCCTGTCCATTTTGAGTTTGGGAAAGAACACATCCAAGTCCAGAATTACTGGCATCTGTGTCTAATACGTAGAGGCCTTTCCGTTCTGGGTATGAAAGAACCGGACTCGAACACAGTGCTGATTTTAGTGTTCTGAATGATGTTTCGCATTCTTGTGTCCATTGGTACTGAACCTTCTCTTCTGTAAGCCGGTGTAGTGGCTTCGCAATATCAGCAAATCGTTCCACAAATCGTCTGTAATAAGTGCATAGACCAAGGAAGCTTCGTACTTCGTGAACATTTGAGGGCCTCGGCCAATCTCGTACTGAGGAAATCTTGTCTGGGTCTGTTCTTATCCCCTCCGAAGACACGACATGTCCTAGGAATTTTACCTCTTTCTGGAACATTAGGCACTTTTTGGGATTCAATTTCAGGTGTGCATTTTTAATTCTTCCAAACACTTCTTGAAGGTTCTTCAAATGCTCCTTAAAATCCCGTCCCATAACCATCACATCATCAAGATAAACTAGACATGTCTTCCAAGTTAGTCCTCGTAGTACCAGTTCCATCAGTCTTTCAAAAGTCGCTGGCGCATTGCACAGGCCGAAAGGCATCACAGTGAATTGATAAAGGCCACTTCCTGTCGAAAAGGCTGTCTTGTCTTTGTCATCTGGATGAAGTCCCACTTGCCAATATCCACTTCGAAGATCTAGAGTGGAAAACCACTGTGAACCTGCCAGCGTACTTAGTGTGTCATCAATTCGGGGTAACGGATAGCTGTCTTTTCTTGTGACGTCATTCAGCTTTCTGTAGTCGACACAGAATCTTAAAGTTCCATCTTTCTTAGCAACCAAAACTACTGGCGACGACCAAGGACTGGTTGATTCCTCAATAACTCCGTCTTTAAGCATCTTCTGTACCATTGCAGAAGCCTCTTCTTGTTTTGCTAATGGGAGCCTCCTAGGTGGTTGACGAATAGGAGCTGATTCACCAGTATTTATGCGATGTTGCACTATGTTGGTCTTTGTAAGAGCTTCTGTGTCCTTTGCAAATACTGTACTTTCCTTCTTCAAAAATTTTAAAGCTTCTCTATGTTCATCTGGAGTTAAATGTTCTAACTGGGCATTTAACATTCTTACAACTTCTTGGTCCATATCTGTTGAAGAAGCTCCAATGATTTGTTCTTCACATCTCGCAATCCATGTGACTGGTTCGTAGGTGCCAATTGCTTCGCCTTCTTTGAACGTCACTGAGTGTGAATTTAGGTTAACCATTCTAATCGGTATCTTATCTGTAGTCTGTGTTAAAGTCCTTGCCAGGATCACATTGTCTGTCATTTTAATTGAGTCATCCTTCTCAACGAGGCCAAAGCGGTATCCCACAGAATTTTCCTCCAGGACTGCCTCAATTACTTTCTCTGTTCTTGCAGGAATTTTTATGGTCCTCGAAGTTAGTAGTCTAATATTATGGAATTTTTCATCTGCCGTTGAAAGAATAATTTCTTCATTTCCAATCCTGAGAACTCGTTCTCCAACATCAAGCACAAATCCATATTTTTCCATAACGTCTAATCCTAAAATGAAGTCATCTGTAATGTCAGCTACGATAACTTGATGTTTAAAACATAAGCGGCCAATCTGCAGCTCCATGTCGACTTCCCCATGAACCGCCGCCCTATCTCCCGTAGCTGTTCGGATGACTAATCCATTCTGTTCTTTATTTACTTTGAAACCCATTATGAATCCTGCCCGTACTATTGATGACGTAGCTCCTGTGTCGATTGTGAACACACATTTCTTCTTATTTACATAACCCTCCAACAACAGACTACTTTGAACTCTCCGAAGTTGGGAAACTTTTATTTCTCGGGGGTCACAACATTTCTTGGCCAGCGCAGCCCCCAAATTGCCAGCCATCTTTAGTTTTCCTGAGGCTCCTCAACCACAGCAGCATTTACCCTTTCTGGGCTGCGTTGACGACAGTTCCTCTTGATATGGCCCACTTTGCCACACCTATAACAACGGATGCCTCCATTCGGCCTCCCACTACTTTGTTGTTGGTCTTGTCTCTGCTGGGAGTTCGATTTTGTCAGTAGTTGGGTCAACATCTTGTGTACATCAGATATCAGGATTTGTGTTGTGTTGTCTGGCTTGTCTTCCTCCATACTCACAGCTCGTACTCTCTGATTTGATTGTGTGGTATCCTTATAAGCAGCCTCAATCTCCAGTGCATGTACTAAAGCCTCACTACTAAGCTTATGCCTGGCTAACTTAAGAATTCGCCTAACTTCCTGATCCCTTACTCCATCAATAAATGTACCAACTGCTAACTGTTGTTGAAATTCCATTGGTGCATCAGGATAGGCTAGATGGGCTAATCTTTCTACCGCAGCTTCAAACTCCTGGAGGCTTTCTCCACTTCGTTGTCTGCGTGATTTGAGCTGAGCTTGATACACTTGGGCGAGATGTTGATCGCCATATCTTAGCTCTAACGCTGCCTCCAAAATGCTAAAGTTTTGTTGCTGTGCGGCAGGAATTGTTTGGAGCAGGTCTAATGCTTGGCCCCTTAGTGCTAATACCAATGCTGTTGCTTTTTCCTCATAGTTCCAGTTATTTGAACGTGCGGCTGCCTCAAATTGTCTCTTATATGTTGACCATGAACTTTGACCGTCGAAGGAAGGTGGTTGTAACCTAGTACCAGACGACAATACTAACTGGCCACCCTTCTCTCTTAATTGTTGTTTAAGTCGGGCTACTTCTTCCTTAACTTCCGTTATTTCTCCCTCAAACTTTCTTCTAACTTCTGTGACTTTTCCTTCGACTTCACAGACTTTCCCTGCGACTTCAGTGACTTTTTCGATAACATCTCCTTTAAATTTTTCAGTGAGGGAGAAAATGGCTGCCTGCTGTTCATCTAGGCTTCTTTTGAAGTCTTCTCTTTCCTCGAGTCGCCACTTTTCTTGATCCTCAAATATTTTTCTTAATTCTTCCTGCCGTTTTCTTTCTTGTTCGTCGTTTTCAGCTTGACGTCTTCTCTCTTGTTCTTGTTTTTCTTCTTGTCGTCTTCTTTCTTGTTCTTCTCTTTCTTCCTGTCGTCTTATTTCCAAGCCCTCCATCATTTTTCTTAAGTCTTCTTTTTCTTCCTGGCGTTTTCTCTCTTGATCTTCCATAATCTTCCTTTGTTCTTCTTTTTCTTCCCGGCGTTCTCTTTTCTGTTCTTCCATCTGTTGCACCAATGCTGCAAGTAAGTCTTGTGTTTGCTTCTCCGCCATACTTCTTGTTGTTGGCATTAACTCACGACACGTAAATCAGTTCAAAATAAAGTTTATTACACTATAAAGTCCGTGAAATATTGATATCACGTCTATTTTAATAATGGAATGTTCCAGAAAAATCTCGAAACAGCACTAGAAAGTCTTATTTAGAGTCTATACTTCTTTTGTGTTGACAAAATTCACTTATCTCCACTAATTGTCCAATGGAATGTTCGAGAATTTTCACGAAATATCACTAATAAGTCTTGTTTTGAGTCTATAACACGCTTCTGTTAACACAGTCTATGTATCTTCTGTGGTTTCCAAATCGAATGTTCTAGAATTGTCACTAAAAGTCACTTATAGTCTTGTTTTTAAGTCTACAACACGTTCCCGTCGACACAATTCACGTATCTCCTGTAGTTTCCAAATAGAATGTTCAAGAATTTTTCCGAAAATCCACTTTAAAGTCGCTATTTGGTCCAGAAATAGTCCTCCAAACACTGTCCAGTAGTTTAATTCTTGGTGTTACCACTAATTTCTGAGAAGAACACTGTAGAACCTTTTCGAATATTCCAGAAATTTCTCTTCCAATCCACTTCCGACACCAAATTGTTACGTGTTTGCTATCCCCACAAACACCTACACTCGTAGATTCGTTAATTGAAAGTCCAGGTAACACTTATTCACTACTTTATTTACTAATTAACAAATAACAACAATAGATTAATTACTGTCTTAACTATAATCACACTTGAACACTTATAAGTCTCTTTATTATTTCTTCTTTACTCGTTCACGTTCAACTTAAGATTAAATCTTAGCTCACCGTGCGTCTTATTTATACATGCATTCTCCCGGTCTAGAGCACTCCAGAATATTCCCGGCCGTTCGTGTACAATTCCAGCCTAATCTAACCAGTCTGCATAGTCCAGTGGCGTAACAATACTTATAAACCAAGACGATTTGTAATTGTTGATGAAGAAAATAATAGTCAATGCAACATTACTCTTAGTAATGTATATTTGTAAATTACATACAGAGAAAATGTACAAGGCAAGCAGTGGGGATACATCCTTTGGAAAAATTCGAGGCAAACTTGCTATTTTTCTTGGCTTGTCAAATGCTGTAGAATATTTCGTTTACCGCTGACACCCAATCTGGGTACCTTGCTGGTGGATGTTAGTGGAGATTTGATCTGTCTAAATAGTCATGGCGGATGGCGGTCACAACCGTACCGGAAGGCTAGATGGAGGATTCCATCTAAAATAAAGTTGAAATTGCTAATCGTATAGCCACAGGTAAAGAAAACTTCAGTAACATTCCATGTTCCTCAAAATGTACCAGTACATCAAACATTTCTGAGAGTTCTACAATATGCATTTCCCACATTTTTTTTATTTGATTATTCTATAGTATTTATAAATATGAGGTCACAGAATTTTTTCGGGATTTTTTTAAACCACGGAAAGGGGTTAAAAAAAATAACAAAATTTTGAATTTTAGTCTTATGACATCATCCGACTAGGTTTGGCGCCAAACACAAGCAGCCAGTGAAAACGAAGACGATACCGCAATATTGCCAGTTTTACGTATTGTTGAAAGAGTGATTGGTGATTACTTACTCAGTTATAAATACAAACTATAAATTCAATCACATAGAATTTTTTTACCTTACTATGAAGAGAACATTTTATTTGTACCTATTTTAAAATTTCGGCATTTAAATATTAAAAAAATTCAGCAGAAGTCGAATAAGTTACGTTATGTTATAGATTTATTCTACGTTGCTCTTACTGAATTGACAATTGAAAACAAATAATAATTATTATAATCATTCTTATTTATTTTTAACTTTCAGCTGATTATAATGATATTATTTTAATAGCATTGGACCGTGCATTTTCTTAACAAATCGTAAAAAATGTTACCGTTCTAAAAAGAATTTAAATTATAAATAATGAATAGCAATGGTAAATTAATAACAGAATCATTTTCTTCGCAATTCATTAAATGGAATATAAATCTTAAGACCACAGTTTGTTATGTAATAGTATTCATCTTCGCCGAAGGCGTTGTAGTCGTTTAAAATCAAATACATTTTCCGTTTATTTTGCTTAATCTATATTAGATGGCGCATAGTATACAATAATTGATACAGTTTTTATTTTGCTAATACCTGTACTATCGCACGATAGATGGCGGTGGAAATTAGGGATTGCTGTGACAAGCCTACATAGTAGAAAGTAAAATCTCGCGGGGGTGTTAGATCAAAATATATTTTAAGCGTTTTATTACTTTTTGTTTTTGTTTTGACCGCTGTGACATCTCAATTCAAGGCGCCATATTATTTCATGGTAAAATGGCAGGCTGTTTGAATCGTACTTCTAAATTAAATTCTAATTTTCGGTTTGAACAAAACCTGTATTTAAATTTTCTTGGGCAGAAATTGTGTTTGCCTTTTAAATATCTGTCTTGTGTTTTGGAAAATGTATAAATGAAACATGTTTTATGATTTTTATTTTTTAACCATAATTATACAAATATTATTGTACGTTCATAATGGTAATATGATAAAAAAATTAACAAAAACAACAAATAATTGTTTTAACTCACAGTAACAAAACATTTATAACATATAATATCAATATTATTTATAGTAGTCGCTTTCCACCAAAGCTTCCTGTTCAAGATTCGCCGAAGTGTAATTTAGCAAAAGTGATCCGAAGTATTTCATTCGCTTAATGTATATATCCAGTTTTACATGCAGCACTAAAAATACAAATTTTAAAAACCACAAAATACCTACAGAAAAATTAGGACTTTCATAGTCACTTGTAAATATTACGTCAACCGAGTCATCTCATAAAATTCTTTAAAATTTGCATAAAATACAGAAAACTCCGTTTGTTTGGTACAAATTGCAATTTTTATTTTTTTTTAAGAATTCTGCTGAAAACAATATGCCTCCGCTCAATTCTCTACATTCACCATCGCTTGGGGCCAGATTATTTCACTTTATTTTCAATCAACAATCAAATCAACTGAAATATAAAATAACGTAATTGTATATATCATAATCAACATAATTTGTTTATTTTCAATAATTTCAATAGAAAGATAATATAAATAAAAACATAATTTTACTTATGAAGAAATATGATGGATACTTGTACTTACCATTAATTCAAATAACAGATTCGTGACAGAGACATTGTTAAAACTATAAATTTTAATCGCTTTGCGGTGAACAGGATGTCGCTTGTTTCTCACTACATTGTCGTTCACGTTTTTTCGCTCGAGACAAAACACAGAGGAAAACAGTATGGTGTACAATACTCATCAGCTTAAAATCACCACCTTCCTCTCTGCTCTCTTTCTGGTACGCCTCACTACAAATAGTACTAGAAAGGGAATATATGAGAAGATTGTGACTTTAAGGTGAGTATGGTACATCCTATTAATAGATTTACAGAGCCTTCATAAATGATTAATAATCACGCGATCAATTGGTACCTTTTAACTCGTGATTTTATGGCATTCATATTACGGCAGTATCTGATGTGAATTTTTGCGATTACATATGTGTCTATGAAATCATGTTCAACCATCTTTTGTTGACGGCACGATTCGATGAGAGTATTAAACTAATTGGTCACGTGATCATCTATGAGGATCTGTTAGAAGGAAGATAAGATATTTATTTAAGTATTTATTCCATAAATTATGAAAAGTTTCATATCATCATTTTTCATCTTTGCTTTGAAGTGTTTATGGGTTTTGCCGGAAAATGGGCCTACTTCTGATATTAAAATTTCGTTAAAACACGAAGCCATGTTGGTGTAGTTATATAGCAGAACTAAAAATCGCTCAGAAATCAAACAACGTTGAATTTAAAGCGACACTTATACTCGTTAAGCGACTTCTCGCTAATGTTTTGTGTCAGTGTGGCCTCTTTAATTTGCTGTAATGTGTTTAAAATATTTTTTATCGTTATATCGGCCACGGTTTTTCGATTGCGACAAATCGTTCGCCAGCCTGTCCCAACCCTGAGACTTTGACCGGCACATTCTTTGACACGACCGACGTTGCATCAATTTTAGGCGCTGTTACGGACCCTTTTACCTTGACAGCGCAAAAATATACATAACTTCTGTAAATCTTAACGGCGCCATGCCGCTGAAGGCGGCGCGATGAAATATTCAAATTTACTTAGTTTATTACTTTTTTAAACTGTGAATACTTACCGCCTATGCCACTTTGCCGCCGCGCCGGTGTGCGAGGCACCCCCGGTTAGGGACAGGCCTGTCGTCGGATACCGATAAAGGAATAAACCGATGCGTGCAAAGCGTAGGTAATAAAACAATAATCATATATCTATTAGGCACACTTTACAAGTATCGCGCTCCTATATAAACAAAAACGGTATACGTTTTCTTGACAATTAAATCAAATGATAATGCCGATACATTACAGCAATGCTAATAAAACAAATATTTTTATTTTACATATTTTCCATATAATTTGTTTTTCATTCTACAGAAAATAAAAATATTTTCAAGTATTCACAGTGAAGAAATGTCAAGACGCATTTTTAACAAATTTTGCGACGCATTTGTTTATACCAAACCATCAATGGTTTTTTTAAAACTGTAAACATCGAAAAAAACTCATTAAAATTAAATAAAATATCATGAGTTTTGGATAACCAAAAGTTAATACATATCTCAATTAAACCTAAAATTTTCGAAAAATTTTTTTTCAAAAAGTATTGTGTGTAATTCATAAAAAGAATTGGTCAAAATTGGTTTTTTTTTTTCTCAACGCGCCAGGTTATGGTTGTATGGTATATTTCGAATGACAATTTCATAAATAAAAAAAAATGATAAAATATGCATGATATGCCTATTCAAATAACAAAATTGGAGTATATTTCCATATCACCCACATACGTACCATAAATTTAATATCATATTTTCAATCAGCATCACCAATAATACCAGAATACGAATTTTCAAATTATTTAGTAAAGCTATTAATCTACTGGGGAAACATTTTAACTGAGACACGTTGTATGTTGACTTGAATGCAATATCTATTTTCTTCCCAGATTTTTATTTTTTGGAAATCTATAAAGTTTAATGTTAGGATCATCACCTCGTGATTTCCCACAGTTCATAAAATTACATTTATTTCCCCTATAACACATATTAACTAAGATTATAAAAGATAATGAAAACATGAGGTAGAAATATAAAAGAATAAAAATACTGACACAATAAACTAATTTGAAATAATAGCGCTCCGAAAACCGATATCGATCAAGACTGCTTACAATTACAATTACATTACGTAAGGTAGGTAGGTAGAACGATGCTCCTGCATGTGGCTTGTGAGGCTCCATCCATTAAAATTTCCTTTATTAACACGCTTTTATTAGCTTCACCTGTATGTATCTATGTATGTATCTATCTATGTAACGGAATCTTTCAACGTAATTTTCACCAACTTCAAGACGTCTGATTAAATTGAAAATTTCCACACGTATTAAGGACTTATGACAATACAATAATTTGAATGCGTATTGACGCGTTTCTCTTAAAAAAATTATCTAAGCGGATGTCAAAGTTGTGTGATCGGCGCATTCGCCAAAATAACGGAATCTTTCAACGTAATTTTCACCAACTTCAAAACGTCTGATTAAATTGAAAATTTGCACACGTATTAAGGACTGATGACAATATGATAATTTGAATGCGTATCGACGCATTTCTCTTAAAAGAAATTTTTCTAAGCGGATGTCAAAGTTATGTGATCGGCGCATTCGCCAAAATATCGCATCCATGATAAGTTGGCAGAAAGTTAACCACTAATTGAATGAATACCGTTAGGTTATGAGAACATGAATGAAATAATTCTAGGTCTATTGTCATATATGATATATTAAAAATCGAGTCTCTTGAAGACTATTACATTTGTTTTCGTTTCATGACTAAAAAATAAAAAAAATAAATTATAGTTTAAAAAAAACTAAAAAAAACCCGCTTTAATAGCAAACCGAACTAAAAAGTAAAAAATAATGTTTAAATATTAAGATTTTATTCAACAGCGATAGAAAGTCCACTAACTCAATATAATTAAATGATTTTTAATAAAATTAAAATAAGAATGTGATTGACAAAATAATTCACTTATTGTAAAAAGCGTGGGGATCAAGCACCCCACGCATCAATTGTTATAAATATTTTATTGGTAGCTATTAATAAAAGTAGAGTTATCATAAAAATATAATAAAAAGCACCCCCACGCTTTTTACAATAAAATGAATTTTTTTGTCAATCACTTCATTCTTATTTTAAACTTATTAAAAATCATTTAATTATATTGAGTTAGTGGACTTTCTATCGCTGTTGAACAAAATCTTAATATTTAAACATTATTTTTTACTTTTTAGTTCGGTTTGCTATTAAAGCGTGTTTTTTAGTTTTTTTTCTTTTAACTGTAATTTATTACAACTTTGTATTGCGTTCAACACATCGAATTTGGCGTTCATATCAGGAGCGGCAAGAAAGAAGCGTTAAAGCATTTATCTAGGTTTCAGTTATTATTTTTGTTTAACTATTCTGAATACTGTTTCGTGAACATGTAATAATAATGACTGTTATGGATGTTCACTTAGTGTACGTTTTATATTCATAATCTTTATTATATTTATATCACAATTTCTATATAAACGCACAAAAATACTCCATATTATTACCTTTATTGTAAATTTTGCACTCGGTATCATCATTGCTTACACTATGCAAGTCTAATTGATAAAGAACAAATCAAGTTTTTGTTAAAATTATTACATAAAAAGAATTATATAATGTTGGTATTACTATCATGGTGGTCCCAGATGCGTGTATTCGACGAACATGTGATATTTGGGATTTTTCTCGTAGCCTGTGGGAGGCCAACTTCCCACAAACTGTCGCTAAATTGGCGCGAAGTAAAGGAATGTGAACCATACGTGTGCCCTCGGTAGTGTGCGCGAGGAGTTTTCCAACTTTGCAACTTTATAAATATTTATCGAAGGCATCCGAAGCTGAACATTCGCCCAACCATCAAATGATGTGGGAGGTATAGTGAATGTCGAAGTAAATTCACGAACATTCGCTTATTCGCCAAACACATGCATCGTCTGGGACCATCTTTAGAAATAAATATAAGAGGTTAAAAATTTAAATTAATATAATTGTATGTGTTATGTACTAATTCACTTTTTCATATTTTTTTGTCTACTGTTTATATATTGATATTTTTTTGCTACAGTTATATAATTTGAGGTTTTTATTTTTGAGTAGTTTTTTCTGTGAAATAAATTTATTTTCGTGGTATTATTATTGCAATCTCCGGTTTTGTGTATTTCATATACTACTAAAAAAGTGCTGACATTTTTCTAATGTTTTAAACTGCCTTCTTAATTTTATTAATTTTTGCATTATTTATGATTCCAATTTTCGTATATTCCTTATAATTAGTAGTCCTAGTAAAATTCACACATTTTCTAATGTTTTACTTTATATATAAAAGTAATTTCCTCTGATAATTTACTTCTTTTTTATTTGCGGAAACTTCTATAATAAAAAAGAAATTCCTCTCTATGTAAAACGCAAATAAATAGAGCTGTGCCTGTAGTTATGCAATTCTAATCATGCCCTCTCGACACTATTTCATTGTATGAAAGTTTACAGTTAAATTATTTTTTAAATTCGATTTACTGTAACTGTTGTTTTATACATTCAAATGAATTCGCGTAGCTTTGGTAATAAATTCAGCTTAGAACATAACACAGACTTGCTTTTGATCAGTACAACTATCTATATGTTAATCTATGTGCATTTTAGGTACGCCAGTCCTCTGGCAACTATTTCTTACTTATTTGTACGGATATCCAGGGAACTTGCACAGCAGAGTCCTGCGGCAGTGATAACATTCGAGGCTCGCTGTAAAGAGGGTCGATCGAGAACTGATTCGCACTCAACCACTACAGAATTCCGGTAAGTCTGATAAATTTCATTTCACCTCCTTTTTATCACCCTGCCAACAGTCCTTTAAAGCACTCCTCCATAAATTAGCTGAATCTCTTAGAGAACGTAAATATTTAACTATGTTCTACCCATATTTCTCATCTACTTTAAGCTCCACTGTAAAATAAGGCGTCGACTAAATCAAGATTTGAGAACGATATCTTCTCAGCAAAATTGACACATAACATGAGATATTGTGATACTTCACATTACTGCATACTTTATGAATTTAACTCTTGTATATGCGGCTTTAAATATCATATTCACCACGCATAGAAACGGACAACTTATAAAATTTATTATACACACCCCACAAGAATTATCGCATCACCTAAAATTTGCCATAATGACGTTAATTTTTTTCTGAGTCGTTTGTTCGATTTGGATGATCTTTTTTTGCATTGTAGGTATTACTCTTTAGGAATGTTGCTGTTCTACTGATTTTTTTAGCAATAGTTCAGTTTTGCTTTAATACCGGGTACAACAATTATGTTTGGTTTTGTACCGAAAATTCGTAACACCCCCTGGAGTGTATCAGCAACAGCAGCGCGTTACAATTTAGTGCTAACTCTAGCCTCATATTTTCTTAACATTCTCCTTTTTGGTCACATTATTATTTCTGTTATCATATCATATACAGTTTTACACAACATATTATATGGAAAAACTGAAATAACTAGCAGGCTAGGAAAAACAAGAAACTAAAAGTAATGTCATCAATCTACAAAATGTCAGCTTTACATGTCGCAGCATCAGTCATTATGTGAAATACTATTTTGCAAATACAAATGAGAATTACCAAGAAACTAATGTTATTACCTAAAAACAGATTAATTAAATTTATTTAGGTATTCGTATTATTTCAACTTTATCTACACTCCGTTTAATTTATGGTACTCAATTTGGAATCACCTTCTATTTATGCGGATTTATTAATTTTTAAGATATCGTTAAAATCATAGAATCATAATAGGCTTATTTTTTATATTTTCTAAAAACTAGCTAGAGAACAGGGAGAAATATGGTGGACAAACTGTGCGACGTGCGTACTGGCCGAGATTAATCACAAGCCCAGTGATCATTTGTTTTCGAGATTATCTCATTTCCTAGAACTTTTTACAAATGATTTTGTAAAGGTCAAGCATATCTGCTAAAAGTAAAGTTGGCAATTGGTATTACAACGCCAGCTAAAGAATAACTCGTTTTTACAATAATAGCGATAATTTATTTAGTAAATTTAAAACATTTAAAACGTGCTATTTTATTTTCTGCAGAAATAAATACAGTGTATATTAACACATTAACATGTAGTTTAGTTACGTAGTCATTGAAATTTCGAAAATTGAAATATTTTATATTGAAAACAAAAAAGAAGAGCCAGCATATTCATTTGTTTTTAAATGAATATTAAATAAAATCGTCTCATCTGTTCATCCGCATCAGAAGTAATAAAAGGAGACCTCCTGAAATTTAATTAAATTTGACTCAACAATCAAATAAGATAATTAAAATAAAAGGCAAACATTGTTTTCTCTATTCTCTTTCTTGTACGTCACAATTTTGCTTACAAGTTTTGGATTTGGATTTTTTTAAAAGTTTCTTTTTTCATCAAAATCATAATTAATTATTAATTAAATAATTGCACCATGTCATGTGCTTATCTTTAAGATAATGTAAGAACATTCTATGTTTAACATTTTTTATAAAGGCAATATTTAGATAGTTATGGACATTTTTTCTTTACCCTGTACCAGTCAAAAAATGTTTAAATATTTGTGTTAAAATCAGCCAATCAATCAATTTTTGTAGGATTGGAAGGAGGTCAAAGATGAATTTATAATGTGATTTCGGGTACATATTTTTTGCTATATTTAGGTTTCTCTTTTTTTAATCGTACAAATCAAAAATTTTGTGGCATTACTTTTGTTACATTACATTACATTCAACATAAACAGAACACTTTTATTTCATAAATTGATGGTGTTAAATATATGAACCAATTTAGTAACAGAAGAACAAAAAATTAATTTAGATACTGCTAAAAATACCTCCCTTGCGTATCAATGTAGGATCGATTTCTTTTTAAAAGATTACATTTTAATTTGCTAATAGTTCCTACAGAATTCCTCATTGTGTTATGTTCATTTAAAACTCTCTTAAATCTGCTATAAGTATTTAAAATTTTGGTCTCGCAAACATTTACTTTTAAAGTTCTCCAAAATCAAGAAGATTGAGGTCAGAACTTCATGGGGACCATGATTGTAGTGTTTCATTTCCACGACAAATCATCTTTCTGGATAATTATCTTGTAACTACTGCCTAACGTTAACAGAATAGTGCGCAGAAGCACAGTCATGCATATCCCAGCTACTTAACTTCTAGTTCCAATGAATCTCTCTCAGTAGCCCAGGCATATCATTTTCTAAGAACTCCAAATACCTTGCTCTATTTAAAATATTTGGCAGTACAAATGGTCCTAGAATATTAACCCCTAAGTTTCCTGTCCAATAATTAATTTTAAATTGAAACTGGGGATGTTTCTCAAAAAACTGTATGAATGTTATGCATATTTACATATCCGGTATTAGTGAAAGATGCTTCATCAATACACATTATTTTTTAAATAAACATCTTGAAGAGCCAGAAGAAGTGTGCCAGGAAATCAGTACGGAAGAAGTCCAACAAGCGCTTGTTGGTACTAAGAACTTTGCTGCCCGAGGCACAGATGGCATTAACAACTGGTGGTGGAAGAAGTTTCCTTCTACTCACCGCCGTCTGGCGCGAGATTTCAACTCATGGTTGACGAGGGGCAGCAGATTTCGGACTGGTTTATCGAGGGATCTGTTGATCCTGTCTTCCAGCAGATACACGAACAGCGTGGTGCCAAGAAGAACATGGCAGGTTGCAAGGACAGTCTGCTTATAGACCGCTGTATTACACCGGATTCTGTGCAATACAAGAGGAATCTATCGATGGCCTGGATTTCATTACCACAAGGCATTTTATACAACATCGCATGAGCTATTGTTGCACTTGCTCGAATGTTTTGCGGTACCAGCACCACTAGTGAGATGTATGGAACAGCTGCTACCACTCTGGAAAACTCGCTTCACCATAATATCAGGTGCACAGCGGATCACGACAGTGCAGGTGGCATTTAGGAGAGGAGTTTTCCATGGTGACTCCCATGTGGACCACCCAACGACCGGAGGCATAAGGTCACCAATCTATTTTATATGGATGATCTTAAACTGTATGCCTCCGGAGAGTCCGAACTACAAAACGCGCTTAGGGTGGTTGAAGAATTCACGCGGGCCATTGGTATCGAGTTCGGGTTGGACAAATGTGCAGTGGTCCACCTCAAGAGAGGACGATGCGGAGAATTCTCTGATTATGCGCAGCTCGCAGACGGAAACATCCTATAATATCTGGATGCCGGAGAGACCTGTACACACAGAGAACCCCTGTACATATCTAGGTGTGCAACAAAGGCACATCCAGGATGTAACACAAATAAAACATTCTCTCCGCGGCAAGTACAGACACCGCCTCTGAAAGATTTGGTCTTCCGAACTTTTATTAAAATACATTATAATAAACATACCATGTGATATATGGTAAAACAGAAAAAAAGGAAGAAGAGAAAAGAAGTGTTAAACACAAATCAATTTTCTAAAAACATATTTTTTAAGGGCCTTTTAAATTAAACTTCAGAAAGACATAACAAATGTAATACTTTATTTAATATTGATGGGGAATTATAAGAAAACGAGCCCTTAAATTTAGTAATTCTGTGCTGAGGAATTGTATAAATATCAGTTCTAATATTTATAGAGTGAACCTCTGATCTTTGTTTTAACATTTTAAATAGATAAAGGAGACATTTTGATGAAATTATTTTGTAAAGAAGTAAGCAGAACAGATACAGAAACCTTTTTTTCAATTTTTAGTTCGTTTTTAAAATATGGCAATGGAATATGCAAATCGTATGCCTGCATTTTGAATTTTTTGTAACTAATTTTTATTGTATTGTGACATATAATTGCAATAAACCGGCAAGCAATAATCCAGATTAAGGTAAACTAAGATTTGTATTATTTTTATTTTTGTCTCTGCGTCCAAAGATTTGTTTTACTTTATTCAACATTTTTAGTTTTAAATATAAAACACCTACAACTTTACTGCCATGTTTTTCAAAATTTACTTTGTCATCTAAGATTACACCTTAATTTCTGGAGTGACTAACTAACGACAGTTCAGTATTATTCAAAATGATCGCAAGGTTATTTAAATCTAATTTTATTTTAATATTGTCATTACCTACGCACATTGCTACAGATTTAGTAGTGTTGATTCTGAATCCATTTATTTGACACCAATTAGAAAAATTGTCTAAATCCAAATTTATTTTGTCAATAGTCTCCTCGATACTGTTTACAAAAAATGGCAGAAAAATCTGTATACCATCAACCTATAGGTGATAGGAGCAGCGAGTAAATGTATTTCCTATGTCAAAAATAAAAATTGAAAATAAAATTGGTCCTAATATACTCCCTTGAGGGACTCTCTTTTAGTTGTTAAAAAATTGAGTAATTGCTTTCACATTTGACACATTGCCTTCTACCATTCATATAATCTTTAAATCAAGTGATAGTAAGGTCATCGATTCCAGTGAATTTTAATTTTGCCAATAGCAGTTCGAAGTTGGCAACGTAAAAGGCCCTACTTTAATCTAACATTAATTTATCTCGAAAACCTTTAATTTTTGGTAATTATGACAAGAATATAGTTTTTGTAAACAATTGAATGCTGAATCTCCTCGTATCATCAAATATTTATTCCGCTATTTTTCAAAGAAGTTTTACGTCATTTTGTTGTTAGATGATATTGCCAAGAGCGCCCTCTATAAGTTTTGACAAAAACAGACTTGCCGAAAAATGTGCAACAATTTTCTGTAACATCACACCAAATTTGGTACAAATCTAATAAATATAGCAAAATATACGTACCTAAAACCATGTTGAAAACTCATTTTTAACCCCTTCGGACTCCGCAAAAATTTCTGCCCTATCTTTTTGAATCGCCATGTATATTGAATAGTTGCTGTATTACTATACAGTGTGTCCGTAAAGTATATAATAAATTCGTTATTTCTTAAAACAAAAATATTTAGAAAAAATCCTCGAAAACGTCGATTTTTAATTTCAATTGCGCACCTTATCTTTTTTTTTTTTTGTTATGATGTCATCACTGTTTCCGTTATGACGTCATCGATATTTTTCAAATGGAACACCCTTTATATTTCTCCATTTTTTGAATTCTGTTTCAACAGCTAATTCCAAATATCTGTAAGGTCTAAAATTAATAAGTTGGCAGATAAAGCCATTTAAAAAACAGGTAAAAAAAGTTAAATAAACACGTTTTTTATTAATTTATTTTATTAATTTTTGAAGTAGGCTAGTTTTTGTTTGCATTTTTATTTTATCATTATCGTCTTTGACAGCGAATCACTTAATGATACTTTACCCCAGTAGTGGTTTCTCAATAATTGTTGTCGATTTATTTTAATTTATAACATAAGTGTATCTGTAAAGCAAAGAATTGAAATTCTTACGATGATTGGGTATGGTGATAGCATGCGAACTCAATAAGAAGTATATCATTTATTTAATACCAAATATCCAGAACGACCCATAACTCAATCGACAGTGAGAAAAATTAAAAAAAAATAGTGAGACTCGTACGGTGGAAGATTTACCCAAAACAGGTCGCCCAGGTGTCAACGAGGATACAAAATTAAATATTTTACTGGCTGTTTAAGAAAATCCACACACCAGCATTCGCCAGGTTAGTCGCCATTATGATGTTACTAAACCGTCAGTACATACAGTATTAAAATTAGAAAAATGGCGTTCCTCTAAGATTCAACTTGTGCGAGAACTAAATGATGACGATCCAGATCGGAGGATACAATATTGTGAAACAATGATGAATATGTGCAATGGTGATCCTATTCTGGGAAAAAATATCATTTTCTCCGATGAATGCACTTTCAAATTAAATGGTGAATTGAATCATCTGAATTGTAGATACTGGACAAGAGAAAAAAACCCTCGATAATGCAGAAGCAACACATACAGTATCCACAAAAGGTAAATGTGTGGGCGGGAATTGTTTAAAATAGAATCATTGGACCCTATTTTTTCGATTGAACTGTAAACGGACTGGCATATTTACAATTTTTAAGGGGCTATCTCATCCCAACGTTATTGAATTTATTCCACAGTAGAACTAATCCTGGAAATGTTGACGAAAGCCTGTGGTATAAACAGGATGGTGCTCCTCCCCATTATGCAGTAGACGGTCGAAGATATCTTGACGAAATATTCTGAACAAGTGGATTGGTAGACGTGGACCCACTGAATGACCACCAAGGTCACCCGACCTCAATCCATTAATTGTTTTCTGTGTGGCCATCTAAAAACTTAGTTTATGAAACCAAACCGGAAAACATTGTTGAATTAAAAGACAGAATTAGAACAGAAATAAACAACAATTTTCAGGAAACTATAAACAAGGTTCAGCAACACTATATTCATCGTTTAGGGTACTGTCACCCAAGTAACATTTTACCGACTACCGACTACTTGTTTACTAATTATAAGGTCAGAATTATTACAAATAATATTCAAGTAGCGTCTTAAATTTTATAATTATGATACAACGGTGGAGCAACGTAGCTTGAACCTCGCAAACCTACTATTTACATCTAGCACATTTACCTACGTTAGTTTGATGTCAGAAATCTACTTAATACGTTGAGTGTGTTTTTAGATTATTATCCAACGTTGATTAGATGTTGGTAACTGATTAAGTAGATTTAGGTAATTTTTGAGTAACATTCCAACGTTAGTTAGACGTTGCTGCCTGACGTAGTCGTCTAGCAACGTCGGCTAGACGTTGGCGTTAGGCTTTTGGGCCTTGGTATAACATAACCTCAAAATTAATGTCGAAAATTGAGGTATTGGTAGATATTTAGTAAAGATTTATACACCAACTGCAACAGACGGTCGATATTATAGCGATTGTTTGGAATGAACGTTAGTGTTAATGCAAATTTCTGCACCAAAGCCTACTAAAAGTTGGTGCAGGTAAAATTATTTAACCGTGACGTCGGTCGCTGTTAGTAAAAATAGTTGCACTTATTCCCGCTTTCGCCATATTTTCTGGTTCCACAGAAGGAAATAATAGGCGGCCATGTTGATTATGTGTACAATTATTTTAAATACACAAAATTTGCCTCTTTTTTCAAATAAAGTAAGCAAAAAAGTTTTTATTTACTCGTAAAATTAATTAAACAATATTTCAATTGCGTTTTCTTTGGAAAGGGAAAATATTTTTTTGAAAGTAAAAAAATAGTACTTTCGTTCTTAAAATAAACATTATTCTTATAGGTTCACTATATTTTTCGACCTACTTTATATATATGTATCAATAAAATTTCTTTCGTTTCAGTTTTACCCCACCAGATTTATTAAAATTTTATTCGAAGTATTTTGTATATAATACGTACTCAATGATAAACACGCCTTATCCATTTTATATAAATAGATAAGTACGACAAATAGAATAATATACAAAATTGCTTAGTTTCACTACCTACACCCGACTTTTGTAGGTCAGATTAAGGGCAAATTTTAAATAAGGTTGGTAATAGCCTGACAACCAACTTAAGCCGACGTAAAATTTGGTGAACATTTGGTCGGTAATCATAACGACTAAAGTCGGTCCTCTACGTCGAATCGACCCATATTTTATTGACCAGATTAGTGCAAATATGGGTCAGCCCGACATTTTGTGTACGTCGCACACCGACTTTTAGTTGCGAACAGCAACGTCGGTTCGTCGTCAGAATGTTGCTTGGGCAGCTACAACAAGGAGTATGCTTCGACCATTTACTATAAATTGTTTTTGTTATTAACTAACCGTTAGTTCTAGTGACTATTATTTGTTCAAACAAACCATAAGAAATTAGTAAATTCTTATATTCAAAAAGGCCGTATCTTTCAACTTATCAATTTTAAACCGTAAATGTGATACATTTTTGGAGTCAGCAAAATCGAAAAATGGAGAATGTTCCGTTTAAAAATATATAGATGACATCATAACGGAAACAGTGCTAACCAAAAAAAAAAAAAAAAGGATAAGGTGCACCATTGAAATTAAAAATCGACGTGTCCGAGGATTATTTCTAAATTTTTTGGTTTAAGAAATAAGGAATTTATTCTGTACTTTACGGAGACACTGTATATCTATAACAAACATGAGAAAAATGTATCACAATGTTTGAAAAATGTTTCTTCGAGTGTAAGAAAACAGCCTTTTGCTTTTACATAATTTTACTTGACAGCCCGTCTTACATTTTTCAGGAACAGCAGAGGAGACTGCGATCGAGTTAGTCAATATAGCAGAGGAAGTTACCGTGACTACGAGAACGGAAGAACGCGTTATGAAATTCATGAACCCGATATTAACGTCATGAGAGAAAAACGCACTCAGAAATATTTAGTTTCCATGATAACAATGTATGCAATATGCCTGTGTCCCTTGATGATACTTCGTTTGGCACGATTGGCACTTGTTGAAACATATGATAACAGTGGACAATTCGATCTCACCTACACTGTGTTTGTTTGGGTGGCATTTGTTCCCACATGTTCTACTCCACTACTCTTTGCAGGATGGCAAATGAGCAGGTATATTTTTTTTGAAAATTATGCTTTTATTCCTAATTTATTTATTTTTAAAGCACACTTATACGAAGTCATGTATTACGAATTATAGGGATTCAATGAGAACAGTCAATCAATCAATAAAAAAAATATTTTTAAATTATTGCATAATGATCATCTTGATGGTCACGTCCGGATCTATAGTGCGGTGCGCCGTGGCAATTTAAGAGCTGGACAGGGGTGGAGCTGATATTAACACTAAATACTAACACCTTTCCTAACTTAAAAGAATGCAATTAATAGTGTGCGCCACACGAATGGGCGATTATAAAACTACGAAAAGTTATCGAAATAACTTTTATTTCAAATTACAGCTAATGAGTTACATTTTTAGGTTTTTAAGATAATAGTCTGAAGATGCCGCCCATTTCACTCGAAACATTCCTCCAACCTAAGACGCAAATTGTTCATCATATTTCGGAGCACTTCTACTAGGATACGTTCGATTTCTTCCCTGATTGTTTGTTTTAACTGAGCGATATCTTGAGGGCGATGAGCATACACTCTACTTTTCAAGTATCCCCACAAAAAATTATCGTAAGCTGTCAAGTCGGGGCTTTTCGGGGGCCAAAAGATGTTTTCATTCTAGGACATAACTCGACCAGGAAACAATTGATTCGCGGCATTCATTGAATTTCGGGCAGTATGTGATGTCGCTCCATCCTGTTGAAACCATGTGTTTTCATTGACTTGAGGAAGTCGAGTCAGTTCTTGTGTAAGGAATGTCTAAATCATCGAGATGTAACGTTCAGAATTTACCGTCAAAGTGTTGTGATTATCGTCCTTGAGGAAATACGGCCCAATCATTCCATATGACGAGATCGCAGACCATACCATCACTTTAGCACTATGCAGTGGTTTTTGATGGAAGCGCCTGAGGTATTCATTTGTCCAGTACCGAAAATTTTGCTTATTGACGAAATCGGAACGATGTAAGTGAGCTTCGTCACTCATCCACAAATTATGGATGAAATGGTCATTGTTTCGTATAGCATTTAACAATTTGCAAAATTCAAACGGTTTTGAAAATCAGCTTCATTTAATTCTTGCACAATCTAAATCTTATAAGGCTGGTAGTGTAAGTCCTTGTGCAGAGTTCTTCTTAGGCCTGTGTATGAAATTTCCAAGAAAATCGCATGACGTCGCGCCGAGTGTTGTGGGCTCCTAGCCACCGCGTACCTTACTGTCACGATATTTTCCAGTATTCGAACCGACTTTTCTTTTCTGCTTTTCTTTTTAAGTGCACAACTAGTTTCTAACTCATATTTTGATGACATGGTCTGAAGGTAGTGCATCGTTACGATTTACATGAATGTGATTGCGGAACAATCGTCTAGTTAATATGTAGCTATTATTGTTTTTGTAAAACGTTTTTACGGCAAATGGCTGGTGTTCCGTCGTCCACCGTGGCATTTTCATAAAATCGTAACTAATTGGCAACATTTCAAAAGTGACAGCAGCCCACTATCGTTATCCGTTTGAAAATGAAACGAAATTTATAATCGCCCGTTTGTGTAACGCACCTAGTACTCTTAATTAAAACTAGGGTGAAAATGAAAAAATAGCATTCAAAATAATTAATAAAAAATGATTAAAATTATTGTTAAAAAGGAGAGATCATGATAAAATTTTGTTCATGAAGGAAGGAAAAATTCGTATATCAAAATCCTCCTTAAGATAACTTGTCTGATGATTTTTATTCTAGCACAATTTTTAATTTTAACTAAAAGATATAGTTAATTGCAAGGATTTAATTAATTTAGAGGACTTAGAAGAGTTGTCGAAATACTGGTATGGTAATTTGTGTTTTATTCTGTGCACTGCCTATTTCCACCTGACAAATACAAACAAAATAACGAAAGGGAGCTCAAAAAATAAATTTAGCAAGTACTACTGCCATATATCCAAAAAAAACTGCAACTACAGACATGTGTTTCGGAGTTATTGTTCCTTGTCAGTCCAGTGCATCTAGGAAATTAAATCTTAGATGAAAAAAATTAGCAACAATAGAAGTATATGGTACTACTCTGCTTTATTTTATTTTTGAACCTCACTAGCCTTTTTTCTTTATTAACTTTTAGAGTCTCTCCTAACTAAAACCTTTTTAACAAAAGTGTTTATAGACGTATCTATATTGACACGTATTTAAAGCCTTACTAAAGCAGCTTACTAAATACAAACTTTGATAACGCTCTTATACTAATTAAGATCTGGATTAATTAGAGGGTTGCCAAAATCATGCTTAAAGACCGTTCTAGATGCAGGCAAATCTTATTGTGTTCATGTAATGCACTTTATTTGTCTTGCCAACGTACAGAAATTTCAAGCTAAAATTATCTCTGGTTCTGTGCATACTGTGACTGTTTGATTATTCGAATGACAAGACTCAAGTATAAGTATCATATATAGAACTTTAATTGCCGTAAAATGTATAATATGTTAAAATTTAATTAAATGTAATGTCATATACAGAATTACATATTAAGGAAAATAAATTATACACTTTCAGAAAAGGTATCATTTTTTTGAATATTGTAGAGGGTGATTCGCGAGCAATGTGACATAGCCTAATAACAAAGCATTTCAAGGCAAGTTTAGATCTACAAGGAAAACATTTTTTTGACCATTGGTTAAGAAGATACAGAGTGTTTTATACATTTGGTTTGACAATTCAAAGAGCTATTCTCTGCAACGGATTGGATGTAATCGAATGAACTTTACCAGTAACATTCCTCACCTGAGACTTGTCAGAATGGCCTACTTGATTTTGAATAATTCAGGGCCGGACTTGGTAAAAATCTGCCCTGGATTTTGACAAAAAAATACATTTTTCTATCGCATTTCTGGAAAATTATTAGTAGATTTGAAAAGTTAAAAAAATCCTATCAGAATAGCGAATCAATTTTGACAGCAGATCTAAACCATTCTCGCAAAAGAATCACAGAACAATTGAACGCATCACAACTAACACTTTGATCGCGCATTAATTATGGAACAGTTTGATAGTCTAATCAAATGCTTCAGATCCTTAACCCTTCTGAGACAAAAAATATAGCAAAAAACCTTCCTACTTAGTCAATAAGAAGCAGCAAAAACAATACTATAATAAAGATACATGCACAATTTTATTTTGAAATTGAAAAGGATAGTAACCTATGTATTTGTCAGTACCTTGACATTATTATTTTGTCTATTTGGTGTTTTAATTGTTCCGCGATTTCTTCGTGTTTCAAAGATGCCTAATCAGTTTACTTATGCTGAAATCGCCAATATCGTTTATGTGTATGAGTTTTGCGATGACAATGCATGGGCTGCCGTTAGGGAATATCAGTGAGGATTTCTTGTTTGACGAGTACCGTAGCGCCACATGTTCAACACAGTTTTCCAGTTCTCTCGGGAACATGGAAGATTTCCTGGAACTCACAGAAATGTAGAACGAGCAGTTAGACCAGCCGAAGAAAACACGAAAACACTGTGGAGATTGCAGGGCAAAATCCTTCGACAAGCACTAGAAGAATAGCATACACGCTAGTTATTCCGCAAACCCGTATATGGACGGCATTAAAGCGAAACGGTTGCATCCCTACCACATCTAAAAGGTCCATCGTCTCTAACTAGGTGTGATGAATTGAGTAGTGGTGAGAGGTATGTGAAACTTCTCATATGGTCCAAATGTTACTATCCGACCGACATCATAGATGTCTCTGTGGCGGATAGTGACTTGCGAAGCAAGTGCCGAGAGCGTCGATCTCTAGCCATCTATCATGATTTGAAGGTATAATCCAATGCAGGTCGGGGCATTTGCCCGCTGATTAATTGTTTCGTTCAAATCCTATTTAATAAGAATAGGTGTGATGAAGTCGCACATCTTACATTCTACCGTTGGATAATGCATCATCAAAGAACTTTGCCCAGAATTATTTTCACGGACGAGGCCCAATTCACACGTGACGGAGTGTGGAATTCTAGGAATTCACACCTTTGGGGCCACAACAATCCTCACACTGTTGTCCAGAATAACTCCCAGCACAAGTTGTCCCTTAATGTATGGTGTGGAATGGAGAACGATACATTGATAGGACCGCATTTTTTGAAGGCCGATTGACTAGAGAAATCTACTTGGATTTCCTCCAGACCGTTTTGACCAAATTTATTATTGGTGCAAAATGTCGAAAGGAGAGGTCTTCATTTCCAGAATGATGGGGCACCGCTTCATTTCTCACTCCATGTGATTACTATCTTTGGGGCCACATGGAATAATCGATGTACATCATGGAAGTCAACACTAAAGGAAAACTACATCAGCGGGTAGTGGCAGCCTTTGCTGACATGAAGAGCCACAGACAAATCATTGGGATGGCCACACGACATTTATTGGTGTGGTGCAGGAAATGCATCGAAATTGAGGGAGAATATTTTGAGAACTTGATCTGGTTTGAATTGAAGCATTCCTTATCTAATATTATGATGTTAAGTTATGATGTTATCATGTTATTCTTATTATGATGTTAAGTTTGTAAAAATTGCCTATTGTTTATTAAAAGGGTGATCACGTTTATGTGTGAATGCTATTTCTAGGTAGGTTATACCCATAATCCATTCAGATTCTATAATTTTGTATATGTTTAAAATTTCACAAGTACGACCCTGTCCTTTTCTTGCTAGATATGCTTGCTATGTTTTTTGCTATGTCTCAGAAGGGATATGAATCAGAAGCATTTGAATAGACTCTATCAAACTGTTCCATAATTAATGCCTGGTCAAAGTGTTAGTTGTGATGTACTAAATTGTTTTGTGATTTTTTGCCGAAACGGTTTAGGTGTGCCGTTAAAACTGATTCGCTATTCTGATAGGACTTTTCTTTTACTTTCCGAATCCACTAATAATTTTCCAGAAATGTGATAGAAAAATGTACTTTTTATCTAAAACGAGGAGGTAGATTTTTACCGAGTCTGGCCCTGGATTTTTCCAATCCAAGTAGGCCATTCTGAGGTGAGGAATGTTACTGGTAAATTTAATTTGATTATATTCAATCTGTTGCGGAGAATTGTCAGACCAAATGCATCTTCTTAACCAATGGTCAAAAAATGTTTCCCCTCTAGATCTACACTTGCATTGAAGTGCTTTATCTGCCATTAAGCTATGGCATATCGCTTGCCAATCACCCTGTATACTACTGTTTGTTATTGTAGCACAAAGTGCAGTGAAAATCTTTTTTTACTTTGCGTTCTTATATTATTCACTTCTGATCCCAGCAAAACATTGTTTCCGAGATTAGTAAAAGTAAAGAAAATTATTTTACAGAGCAGGATGGGTATAATTAATTACCTTGTACTAACGGTAGGCATCCGAGGCAACACTTGGTCAAGATATATTGCATAGGACGGTCCTAAAAACGTGAAAAAAATCAGTGAGAAGCCGTATCGATGAATTGCCTCTCAACACGATATTTCTTGGTGCACATTTCTTACCAGTCTCGGTTATTCAGAGGAGAGTAGGGATTTTTTTACTTGCCTAACATCTAATAAACAAGTGACCGAATGCTTTACATCCCCTCCGAAGGATGGTATCTTACCTACATAGTATCTGCCATTACGCTGATATACAAGCCATTAGATTAGATGAGGTCGCCGAGTTTTACTTAGGTTACATCTCAAAAATGTGTTTTGTCGATATCAGTTCCATTTATTAAATTATTATAAGCTATTACAAAGAATTATTGGTTTCGTAGAAGCAAACCCCAAATCATTGAAATAAAGATATAGAACATATATTCTTACAGAGGTAGTGATAACACAATTTTATTGTTTTTTAGCAGGTACCTATTATACGAGACAACCGAACATTTTGTAGGAAAAATGAGAGCAAAAAGTACGAGGCTCCTCTTTCTCACTTCGCGTCGGTTTTCTATGTTGAAGAACATTACGAGTTCTCAATCTTGCTTCTTCAATAAAACCATCGTCGTCCGGTCAAATGAGCACAGCTATATTAAGGGTACTAAAACTAATAAACTCCATGTTCGACCTAATCAGCCATTAGTTTAATGGTTGAGATCAGAATAGGCTCGTTGCTCTTTCTATTTCTTACATGTTGTGAACTAGTTTTGTGTACACATCCTTTATTGCTCCTAAAACGTAAATATGTAAGGGGTTTAAATCTGGAGATCTTGCAGGTTAAACAATTTACGTATTTTACGATATATCCACCGTCTAGCATGGTTAAAGTATTGAAGGATTTTAAGGGTACATTTAATAAGTGGGAAATTTTTAATTTCGTCAATTTTAAAGGAAAAATTTATTGGACACATGTATAACCAACTTTCAATCAATATTATACAATTCTGTCTATAGTCTAAGTGTGCTATTAAAAATTTACAATAAAGCAGACTTACATAATTTTCTATACTCATGTAGATTGGATTATATTCAGTGATAAATCGTAGCAGATACTGTCGTTATCCAAATGAAATACAAATAATAACTGTCACTCAGGATTCAAAATTCTAATACTTCATAATAAGGATTATTAATATAATAATTATTTTTAGAATTAAATTCATTAAAGATTAATAATAATACATGAGTAATCATTAATTTATTATCAGTTGTCAGTAAAGATGCTACAACGCATTATGATCATTTGATTGATATCTTGCAAAGAAAAATGTACTTAGTTCGTTTGCTATATTCTCTGCCCACTGGTAACTAACAACTACATTATTGTGAAGTAAATAGTAAAAACTAAAGTACAAAGAATTGCGCTACTATTCCGAGAAAAATAGAAATGCAAAGCAGCTGTAAAAATCGATGTTCCTGAATATGTTCCTCTGTAAAATCGTTGAAGGAATAAAATTGAATTGAAACAATACTAAAGAACAAAAGAAAACCTCACTACTCAGTGAACAACTCGTGTATTGTCTTCATACCCAGTGAATCTCAATGACAGACCAATTATCTTAAAATGTATATAAAATTTAAGTTTAATGAACGAATTTCATGCACATTTCGTTTCTCTGAGTTGATTATCATTCATAAAAAAATATTCTTAATGATTTCATTCATGAAAAATAATAAGAAGCGAAGTTAGCAAAGATACAATGTAAATCTAAATCTATAGAATATTATACAGGGTGTCCCAGATTTAAACGGACATACTCTAGTGGAAGGTAGAGCACACTCAGCTGAGTTCAAAACACCCCCATACTTACCGTTGAATGTGAACCGTTTTTAAACATGTTTTATGGTTTTTGATCAGAACTTTAGTCCGCCATATTTTTGAAATGACTGCACATATTTAGATAATATTTGGTACACGTATTATACTCTTTTAGGTTAATAAATAGCTTAAGTAATTTTGGAAAAATTCCAGGACTGACCTCCATTTTTTTAATATGGCTCGTTAACATCACACTGTATATTATTTTTTGGTAAATGTTAGTAAACTTTTAAAATGCCTGTGGGCCAGTTTATGAAATAATGTCATAATATTTGATGGCACGTTTATGGTTATTCTTCAATGAATTTTCAAAAGTATTGAAAGACCAAATTTGACATTCTACAAATAATACAATCCAGTTGCTAACATCATTATTTTATTAATTTTAGCTAAATACCCCGCAGAAGAGGTTGTTATTTGTTATTGTTTTGACATTCCATTTATTTCACGAATAAAAAATAAGTAATAAAACGATGCAATTAACACATGACATTGTTGCATTAAAAAACCCAAGTAGGCACATGTCAAATGAGTAATTTTACAAATAACAATTATTACTGTTCGCTCTTAGTAATTATTAGAATAAGTGATAAAAAACGAGTTATAAAACTAAACATTTTAAGATGCCGTTTCAATTTAGTAATGAAGATTATGCGGATATTATTTTTGTGTATGGCTTTTGCGACGGAAATGGGAGAGCTGCAAAAGAGAGTATAAAGGCGTTTTCCAAATCGCCGTGTACCAAATCATAAAACGTTTTCAGAGGTACACCAATATAGTAGGGAACATGGACAATTTCCGTCAATGACAAAGCATGAACATGTTCCCAGAGCTTTTCCACAAGAAGAGCAAATATTACAGGTTGTGGAAAACAATCCATCCATAAGTGTTAGAAAAATAAGTAATGAGTTAGCAGTACCTAAGACAAAAGTATGACGAACATTAAAGAAGGAAAATTTGTATCCATTTCATGTTGAAACAGTTCAACGTCTAGAAGACGGCAACGACGTTCCCCGCTTAACATTTTGTAGGTGGATTTTTCATCACAGAAGAACAATATCGAGAATTTTATTCACGAATGAAGCCCAATTCACACGTGACGGAATTAGCAACTGTAGAAATCAGCATGTTTGAGCAAGCGAAAATTCACATGCAGTGATTCAGAAATATTCCCAATGCAGATTTAATATTAATGTTTGGTGTGGTATTTACAATAATCATCTAATAGGGCCCCACATTTTTGAAGAAAGGCTAACTGGTGAAGTTTATTTAAACTTCCTTAGAGATATCTTGCCAAATTTATTAGAAGGCATTAATACTAGGGGTTTGTGGTTTCAGCACGATGGTGCTGGACCCTATTTTTCTGTACCGGTCCGGGATCATCTGAACCAGCATTACACCAACAGATGGATTGGTCGCGGAGATCCGGTAAACTGGCCACCGAGGTCTCCTGATCTTACACTGCTAGATTATTTTTTATGGAGTCATCTCAAGTCAGAGGTGTACAATGAAAAGTTCAATATACGAGAACAGCTTCTAGAAAAAATTATTGCTGTATGTGATAACATTAGAAATAACCCGGAAGTGATTGATAGGTCGGTTACAGACTTTTGTCTTTAATATTTTCAAGTTATTCTCAAAAGGTGTTTAATATTTTTTTAAATTGTGCTTGTTAGTTCAAGCCTCTTCACTAACATTATTTTTCTTTCATAAAAAAAATGGAATGTGTATTATTTTGGATGAAATTTAAACTAAAAAAAGCTTAGAAACACTAATTGTCAAAACAAAAACAAATAACTATCTCTTCTGCGGGGTATTTAGGTAAAATTAATAAAATAATGATGTTAGCAACTGGATTGTGTTATTTGTAGAATGGTCTTTCAATACTTTTGAAAATTTATTGAAGAATGACCATAAACGTGCCATCAAATATTATGACATTATTTCATAAATTGGTCCATAGGCTTTTTAAAAGTTTATTAACATTTACCAAAAAATAATATACAGTGTGATGTTAATGACCCTAAGAGCCATATTAAAAAAATGGAGGTCAGTCCTGGAATTTTTCCAAAATTACTTAAGCTATTTATTAACCTAAAAGAATATAATATGTGTACCAAATTTTATCTAAATATGTGCAGTCATTTCAAAAATATGGCGGACTAAATTTCTGGCCAAAAACCATAAAACACCCCGTATCTGAAGAACGGTTCACATTCAACGGTAAATATAGGGGTGTTTTAAACTCAGCTGAGTGTGCTCTACCTTCCACTAGAGTATGTCCGTTTAAATCTGGGACACCCTGTATAACTACACATTATTGTTTTATAAATATTTTATTTTATTGAATTAGAACCTGCTAATTGTATTCTAATTCTACTACTACTATAATATTAAAATAATTATTTCAGATCTTCTAAGGAACGATTAAGGGGGTTATTTCCGAATCAGCAGTCGAAAGTTGAGACAATCTTGCGAAACGGTGGTGACGGCAGCAGGGACACCAGCTGCTCCAAGATCTAAACGTAATTACAACGATTCCATTGTTCAACCTTTAGACGAAGGATATTCAGATAGCAACAGTTGCCAACAAGATTTTAGTTCGTCCTGATGATATAACTATGGATATAAGTAAGTACAGTTAGATTATGTATTTATTTATTTTTTGATTACTCGTTTCTCTAATCATTAAATAATCTGTACACTATTTATAAACTTATTCTTTTATTCTTAAACAATTTCTGCTTCCTATTTAAAAGAGTTAACAACTTTTTTTGACGTCACATGGTGGCAAAATTTTGAGGACAATTTAGTCACATGTAGATAATCAAAATTTAAACTTCCACATTAAAAATTAAAGAGGGTTCAGGGTTGCTGCTTCGCAGAATTACCCAACAAGTTACTTGTTTCTCTAGAGATCTAACTGATATTTTTTAATATTATGTCCCAATCCCATCGCAGTCACAGACTTACAAACAATTCGCTGAAGCCATGAATACGGTGGTGCAATATTTTGTAATCATACTCGCTTACTAATTCTTCTAACGAATTGATGTCGGTTATCAAATACCTGTTAGGTATACAGTGATGTATACAGATGTATGCGGAAAGTTGTTTATTCATCCGCCGTCAACAAAAAATTTGATTTACAACCAGTTATGTTATTGTATTTTATTTACTATTAATTTTCAAGGATTCTACTTCAACTGTTTTGTGTTCGCATTTACTAGACACCCTTAGAAACCATACTACATAGATTTCTCTCCATTTATTTGTTATTATGAACAATACTACAAGATAAGTAGATCTGAATTTCAACTATTTCTTTATTTCACAGGAATTGTAGCTGCGATATTTCTATCGAATTTTTAACGAATTACGTGGTATACTATGTTACTAAAATTTTTAATCTTCCCATCTCCACTGGCAAACTTCCTAATCAGTTAAAACATGTAAAAATGATACCAATTTACAAAATTGGTGACTATGAATGAGGGCTACTGCGCTTGAATTCACCACGAGAGGCGCTAGTGTAGGGTAAGATTCATGTCACTGAACTTTAATGTTTACTATGGCTTTTTTAACGAGAGTTTTTAGTAATTTTTATAAAAATTAGCTGAAAAACATTTAACACAATGATGGCAGAAGGGGAAAGTAGTAATTTACCTGCTCAGTAGGGAAATTATTGTACCTATCAGAGGTGTCCTATGTCATTAAAGTTAGGTTATATCAAGCATGAACATAACGAAAACAACGAATATGCATGATTATTACTTACGATTTCTTCTAGTAGGCTCCTTTTGCTAACGCATAATCGTTAGGATTAAAATGTTCCTTACAAACACACGAATGTTTTGAAGGATTCTTCTGTTCGGCAGTTCTAATTCAGGCTTTCAGGCGATTTGGCGGAAGATCAGTGACTGACTCTTCATCAGCACCTCGCCGGCGACTACGCCTGATGTCGAATGCAAGACCGAGTTCATCTGCTGCTCTTTTTGCTGCCTTTTTGCTCCCACTCCTACAGTTTCATACAAACCGCAAAAGGGGATCTGAGCTCCTAAGGATATTACATGACATACTCAGTACTACTCTGCCATACGTACATTCAAAGCTCAAGAGTCCTCGGCCCCTCCGTTGACGTGGGAGGTACATACGAGGAACGGATGATCTAGGATGAATACTTCTCTGAATATTCATCGTCTTGCGGGTATCTCTGTCTAATTGGCTCAGCTCATCCACCGTCCACTTTACTACTCCGAAGGAGTAGAGCAGAACTGGACCGGCAAACACATTAGTTGCAGACACCTTGTTCTTCCCCGAAAGTGCAAAAGACCAAATCTTTAGGAGGCGGTGTCTCTACTTGCCGCGGAGAGAATCTTTTATTTGTGATACATCCTGGATGTGCCTTTGTTGCACACCCAGATATGTATAGGTCTCTCCGGCATCCAGATGTCTGAGGATGCTTCCGTCTGCGAGCTGCGCAGCTTCAGAGAATTCCCCGCATCGTCCTCTCTTGAAGTGGACGACTGCACATTTGTCCAACCCGAATTCCATACCAATTGCCCGCGTGTATTCTTCGACCACCCTAAGAGCGTTTTGTAGTTCGCGCTCTCCGGTGGCATAAAGTTTGAGGTCGTTAATATAAAATAGATGGGTGACCTTATGCCTCCGGTAGCTGGGTGGTCCACATTGATACCCGCGGGTTTGGCGGAGCCCAACAGACAATGGCAGCAGTTAGATGCAAAGGAGGAGAGGACTCAGGAAGTTACCCTGGAAAACTCCTCTCCTAAATGCCACCTGGTTTGCCGTGATCCGCTGTGCACCTGATGTTATGGTGAAGCGAGTCTTCCAGAGTGGCAGCAGCTGGTCTATGCATCACACTAGTGGTGCAGGTACCGCAAGACATTCGTGCAATCCAGACCCTCGATAGATTCCGCTTGTATTGCACAGAATCCTGTGTAATACAGCGGTCTATCAGCAGGCTGTCCTTGTAAATGCCGTCTGGGCCCGGGGCAGCAAAGTTCTTTGTACCAACAAGTGCTTGTTAGACTTCTTCCGTACTGATTGCCGGGCACACTTCTTCTGGCTCTTCAAGATGTCTGTGGCACAGAGCCTCGAAGTGTGCAATTGTTGGAGTGTCGCTATTGAATGGACGCGTCGTTTCGCAGATTCCCTTCCAGAAGATTTCGACATCTTCTACAGTCGGCGGATTATCTACAACACGCTGTGGCTCTTGAAAGAGGCTGGAAGGATTCGTACGGAACAAATTGTTTTACTCCATACTCCTCACCCGCCTCTTCAACGTTTTCTTTATAGCCATGAACGCACGGATCCTATCTAGACAGTGTTGCTTGATAGTAAGCATCACTGTCAGATTTAGAATATGGTCTTGACGTCTTAATCCGGCTGCTATGCGCTGGATTCTGGGAATAAAAACTCTACCTATCGTGTTGTATTCCACCACACTCTGGATCCGAGAAGCGTGCTTTCTGGCCGACTGTATCTTGCTCTCGATTTTTTTTTACACGCCGCTTGGCTTTCTCGACCCCGTTATTGGTTGACCTCTCACGGAGGACGAGATGCTTCGCGACGTTGTACACGGCACAGTTGATTTGCCAGATGTCTGCATCTTCTGGAAGTTTCTCATCGATGACCGCGTCCATTCTAGGCCAACCCTTGTCCTTAAGTCCACACCGGTGAACTCAAGAGGATATTCCCCATAAGCTGCTAATTGCCGCGGTGGGATTGCGGTTGGTAGTTCTTCCAGCTGACGGGGTGCCCGCACGTAACCTGTCCTGAGCAAAAAGGATACTTGATCTGTTAGATGTTGCTGAGAGAAGGCGCGGTGTTCAGGGTGCATGGTACACCAGGCATCATGTAACCGCGCCATGTATCCCCTGCGCTCTGAGATTCGCTGCTCTCGTAGCACGTCAGCAAGTCATTCCTTAGTTCCCTCGTCCACTTAAAGCGTCCATGTTCATAAGATCACTCCGCCAGGTATTACCTTTAGGTTGTAAATTTACTTTTGTACTTAAAACACTATGGAAAATTTAGAGAGATCGTATGAAATTGAAAAACAATTCATATTCCACAAAATATTAGTTTTAGATAACCAATTCTCGACATTTTATAGGTTTTCAAAATACTAAAAATAACAAGATCACTTAATTTTATACATTTTTAAATATGTTCACATTGCTCTCTGTTACTTCACTTCACTTACCCTCTTTTTGTTAAAACTAAACTAAATTCTATGTTTTTAGTTTTAGTAGCAGCTTATTTTAAATTTATTTTGTGCATATTATTTTGTTAAGGATAACAAATTATTTAATTATTTTCATCTGCAAAAACTATTTTTTTCTTGCGTATAAACCAAACATCTGTTACACTTAATCATATTAACGGCGAGTACTTACTTCCGCCTTTTGAAAACAGACACAAAAGTCAATTTCAGTTAGACGATAAATCATGCAAACTAGACATGAAAATAAAACGTAAATATTTACCGTATGAAGTTAACATACAAATAAATTTACGTTCATCGTGATGGATATTGATGGGATATTAGTTATGTATACAAGAATTAGATGTATATATTCTAAAAAATATATATTTTCATGTAGTATTTCGAATTGTGTTCCACAAGTCTTGCAGGAATGTGAAAAATACTATGATGTAACTTAGATGTAATTTTTTGTTAGCACGAGATAGAAAGATACTTCTTTGTCCACAACTTGAAATTTGAAAACAAAAATGGACAGAAATTGTTTAAGTCAGAAAAACCTGCGTATTTCTATGCTCATACAATATATACGAAGAAAATTTTTATATCCCATATAGGCGCAGGCGTGGTAAAAACACTTTTTTAGATTTTATTCTGTATCTCTCAGTTGAGGTCATTATATAATTAATTAATCCTCATCCAGGATTATATTACACACTCGTGAGAAAGTTTTGTGCTGGCCATATCAGTGCTTCCTGTTTAAATAGAAAATTTTGTGGCCTCTATGTACACTGAATGTCATTAAAGCGTTACGGTTTACATGCATTATTAGCACAGTTTCTGTGCTATTAGCGTCAAAGTTTCATAGTTGTGAATTTATGCAAGATATTAAAACCTGTAATAACTAATTTGCAAATTTCTAATTAGTAGTTAATCTTTATTGCAATTTTCATGTAATTAATAACTTTTACGTAATTAAAATAAATTTACAATGTCTAAGAATAAAGTTGTGAAATTAAAGCTCCGGATCCTTCCTCAAAGCGGGGTCCATACAAACTATAAATCTCTTTTTCATGCATTCAGGTATTCAATTATCCTTAGCATTGAGAGATTTTTACTTTATATACGATCGAAATCAAACTTTAGAAAAAGATAGTGCCACATGTGAGAAAGCGTACTTTGTGTATTTTTCCTGTGTTTATATATATATATATATATATATATATATATATATATATATATATATATATATATATATATATATATATATATATATATATATATATATATATATATATATATAACACTGTGTCCAATATAAGAATGCACAGCATGGGCATCTTGGAAATAGTAGGAGATACGAATTCGGTTAAATGGGGAAAAAGTTGCGTAATTAGGATACTATCACAATGGTCTTAACCAATGTCAAAAATTATTTTTCGTTTTTGATTTATTTCGAAAAAAGTAAATTTTTGAAATTCGCTTTTAATTTTCTTTTCCACGTTATTATCAAAAATATGAAAAAACAAACAAAACATCCTCATTGTACTTTCTAATGAACTTTAACGTGGCAATGATATTTTCGCAATCCGACGTTTCGTGATCGTGGAACCATCATCAACTTCTTTTTTTAAATACGGACCTGGATTTTTTTTACGGATTTTGAATGCATTCTTCATTCTAAATTCACCTATGTTTTACACTAGAGCTTAGAACATGTTTTTCTCTAGTTCTCTAGTTATAGTTTAATACTGAATAATAATAAATTAATTACATATGTATTAACCTCAGTAGTAACTGCACAGATATACACAATCGATTTTATTAAAACCATAAATGTCAAACCTCTAATAAATGTTCAAAATGGGAACCGTTATTTTCTAAACAAAGATAGCATCTTCGTATAGTAGAGTCTAAAACTCTAGTTAGCGTTTCTGGAGTAATGCTGTTAAATGCTTCGGTAACAGATGCATCTAATTCTTGTTCATTTTCAAAATTATGCCTGTATACGAAGTTTAATCCTGACATTTCCTAGTATACCACTCACAGAATATCCTGCGTCTTTCTTCGTCGCCTGGCCTAAGCCAATGACAAATTCTAAATTTATAAGGATGAAACCGATGTTTTTCGTAAAATAAAACTGGACGTGGATTTTGATATCCCAGTAGCTCGTTCAATTTCTCTAGTTGACACACGTGGATTTTCAGAAACTGTCAACAATACACTGTTTACTTTCTCTTCGTTACATGGTTTTTGTCGAGACCGAATGAGTTTTCGGAAAAAACCGTGTTCTTTAAGATTTGACAATAACCTTCTAAAAATTGTTTTATCAGGCTGCCTTCTTTCTGGGTACCTATCGAGATACAAATTCTCAGCATCAACACAATTTCGGTGGCACAAAATGTAACATGTTACCATATCAAATTTTTCTTCATTCGAAAATGAATCCATTAGTATAAATATGTATAAAGACAAGATGAAACAACGACTATTTATGAATATGACAGATCGTTAAACTCAAACAATCATTGTTTTTATCAGCCTACTTATCACTAAAAAAAGGTTACTCAACGTGTAGCATATTGAGCATATTTTTTTTGCTTGACTTTTATCAGTTTAAATGAAATAATCTTTAATCGAAGTCGTGGTATTACTTTTGAAATTAGAGTGTTCACATTTATGAGAAATGTAGATTGATGAAAACGTGATCGGATTTGCCGATTTGCCGATTTGCTTGCTCCTAATCAGTATTTAAAAATAAACGATTTAAAATTCATTTCTTGCCTTATTTTTCCGTTGCTGAAAGCTGAAATAATTAATACATTTTATTTGCAACTTTCAAAGTAAAAGCCGTACTACATAAATCCTTTGACACATATTTTTTTTATCACGACCTATATTTAGAGAAATACAAAAACAAAAAAAGTAATAGATGTAGAAAAAGGAAGCAGCATAGACCAACAAATAGTTTTAAATTTAGTACAAATTTCATTTGTGAAATATGTGATAGTGAAAATAATTCATTATTACATTGTTTATGCGCAAAAATCAATTTATTAGAAATTTGGTTTTACAATAAACTATGCCAATTATTAGTATATAAATTACAATATTTCAATGTAGTTGAGGTGGAAATGGTTTAGTATCTCTACGATGTATTAGTCTGATACAGGCAATCTTCAAGAACGTTATCGTTGGTGGTTAAGAAAATAATTAGAATATATAAAATAACATGTATTTTTTTTACTTTTGGTTCTGCTAATGCTGTTCTATCATACATTAACATCAGCAAAATGATAATCTTAGTATTTTAAAATAAAAGTCCAGTTCTTAAATAAAACTTAAGTTTTGTTTTCATTGTTCCTAGTTACTTATTATAGTTAAATAAATTAGAATTCTACGTGGAGGAAATTGCGGAATCGATCTATTCTTTTGGATATATTTATAATAATAATCAATAACATAAAAAAACTATACAGTTTATTGAGAACAACTTGAAACGCAAGAAATACAGTCATAACATTTTCTTCTAACTGTAATGATTCTGTCAGATAGGAAAGAGCGATTTTCATAAAACTTTGAGCATTCGCAAGCCGCATAATGAATAACTCTTGAATATTTCTTAAGTTATTTATCAATAAAATCATATATTCTCCACAAATAATTATTAGACAAGATGTATTTTCGTTATTTTTTGCCACCTTGGAGAGACTAGACCGTTATGCGAAGTCTAGACGTGGCGTATCCTTAGTAAATGGTTATCATTGTAATAGTTTTTGTTCATATTTATTTCCTGTTTTAAACTCATGGTGATGAATCTCATTATGAATAATTCTTTCTTTTCTAGTTCTATTTCCGCAAAACTTTGTCGCAGAGAGCAACTCATTTAAGAAGATGGTTGTCATTCCATCCACATAAACAAATTATCTCCTTCATTATATGTGGAAAGATGGAAACCGTATACAGAAATGGATCTTGAAAAAAATTACAACATGATTACGACCAAGCAACAAATAAATGTTGTAAGACTAGGTATTAATTTTAATTCTAAAAGAATATAAAACGATGTTGTAAAAATGTTCAGACAGAATAAATTATTCTTAATGAATATATTTGTACATAAATGTATTATTATTATTATTATTACCACTTGTTTTAATATATGTATAAGTTATAATAAATGTAATAAATGCTCACCAGAAATGGATTAAATTTCAGAATTTTAATAACATAAACTATTAACTATAGTTGAATAACATTAAAGAAAAAAAATTATGAAAATCCATATGTTAGTGAATTTGATAATTTTTCTTCCTTTTTTATTACCTAAAATATGACTGTAAGATTTACAGAAAAACATTCCTTGCTGTTAAAACGTTTAAAATTTTAGTACTATAATGTATCATATTTTCATACGGTAAAGCAGTCTTAGATCTTAAATTAAAAACAAATCCTAAAAAAATGTTAAAGATTCAAGGCTACATTTTAGGAGTATAGGAGATGTACAATTCTGCTCTTCAGGCATGCCCATGAAAATCACGAAAACTCAGATTAAATAATATGAGAGATAAGCCAATAGAATAACTGATTTAGGTATAATCTTATGTACAAATAATTTGGTGCTTCCCCAGTAACATTTCATCGATTACCGACTACTTTTTTACTACTTTCAAAATCAGAATTAGTACAAATAATAGTAAGTAGCGCCTTAAATTTTATAGTTATAATGCGACGTCGAAACAACGTAACTTGAAAGTCACAAAGCTACTATTTACGTCGAGAACATTCATCAACATTGATTTGACGTCAGAACTTTACTTAATAAGTTGGATGTGTTTTCAGATCATTATCCAACGTTGATTAGACGTTGGTTACTGACTAAGTAGGTTTAGGTATTTTTTGGTTAATCTTCCACAGTTGGCTAGACGTTGATAACTGACGTAGTCATTTAGCAACGTCGTCGGCGGGACGTTGGTGCGAGACTTTTTGGGCCTCGGCTTAACATAACCTCAAAATTAATATCGATGATGCAGGTATTGGTAGATATTTAGTAAAAATGTATACACCAACTGCAACACACGGTCAATATTAGCGTAATTGTTTGGAATGAACATTAGTGTTAATGCACCTGAGCCTACTAAAAGTTGGTACAGATAAAATTATTTATCCTTGATGTTGCTGTTAATACAAATAATTGCACTTATCATAACGGTAAATCGGAGTTCGTGTATTTATTTCGAACTATCAAACAAGTAGTCAGCTAGATAATGGTTCCCGACTTCGCCATATTTTCTGGTTCCACAGAATAGATAATTACTTATGTGTTTACAAATATTTTAACTACACAAAATTTACCATTTTTTTTTTCAAATAAATTAGGCAAAGAAGTTTGTATTTATTCGTAAAATTATTATACAATAATTCATTTGCGTGTACTTTGGGAATGGAAAAAAATGAAAATAGTACTTTAATTCTTTAAATTAATATTATTCTTATGGGTTCACTATATCTTTCAACCTACTTCATATATATTTATCAATAAAATTGCTTTTGTTTCAATTTTTTCCCTATCAGATTTTTTATAATTTTATTCGACATAAGTATTTCAAAACCGGTGAGGAATTGACAATTGATTTTTTGCTACCAAACAAGACTAGCAGGTTTAATTCAACCCAGGTCGGGGCTTCTGTCTGCTGAGTAGTTGTTTCCTGTAAATCTTATCCAGTGTAAGTATTTTGTATACAGGGTGTCTCACCAGGAAGTGCATCGATCGATATAGGGAAAAGTACGCACCAGAAAATTTTGAAAATTTAGGGAGCTACTAACGACAGTGTGGCCAATACAACTAAAGTAATTACAAACATGGCACTCGGTTATACCGGAAATCGATACCAACTTGCTTATTATAAATAGAACACACTATATATTTTGGGAATTTCGAAAATAGTATAAAATTCTCAGTCAAAAATATACAATTACAAACATCTGGCACTCCGGTTATACCGGAAGTCGATACCAACTTGCTTATTATAAATAGAACACACTATATAGTTTGGGGTTTTCGAAAAGAGCATAAAATTCTGAGTCAAAAATATGTAGGATACCCTCTGCCTAAACCCGTTTCAGAGATATTTGACATTTTAAAAAAAGAATTTTACTGTTGTAATGGTTTACAATGACCTTTATAACTTTCTTCGTATTCCCTAATAAACAAATTCAAAAAGTCCTCGTGGGTGTACCTTAAACGCGGTGGCATTTTTTGACATAAGAGAATGACTGACATTACTGATTGTTTCTAATCATGACTAATTTGATAAAATTTTTACTAAAAATTCTTGAATTTCTGAGAAAATCGCAAATATTTCAAAAATTTGTAACTTAAACCCCCACAATACTTTTATCAGAAAAAAAAGAATTTAATTATACATAACTTGATTTAAAAAAAATACAGGGTGTTCCATTTGACTTAAGCACGTTTTCGCGGTTTGAATTTTACAAAATGTAACGTCAAAAATGGAATACTTGGTGTACTATTATTGAATTTCTTTAAACTGTAGAGTGTAGCTCGCCTTATGGTATTTTTTGTATGCCAAAAATTAAATAAGTATCTTTTACACGAAGTATGTTATAAAGGTTATTGTAAACCATTACACCTGTAAATTTTTTTTTAAAATGTCAAATATCTCTGAAACGGCAGGGTTTAGGCGTAGGGTATCCTACATGTTTTTGACTCAAAATTTCATGCTCTTTTCGAAAACCCTAAAATATGTAGGGTATTCTGTTTTAAATAAGCAAGTTGGTATCGACTTCCGGTATAACCAGAAGTGCCAGATAATTGTAATTATTTTAGTTGAATTGATCACACTACCATTAGTAATTCCCTAAATTTCTTGGTGCGTACTTTTATATATATATATATATATATATATATATATATATATATATATATATATATATATATATATATATATATATCGATCAATGCACTTCCTGATGAGACACCCTGTATAATACATACTCAACGATAAACACGCCTCATCCATTTTATATACGTAGGTAGGTATGACAAATCGAATAATATACAACAAAGTTTATTAGTTTCACTACCTAAACCCGACTTTTGTAGGTCGGATTAAGGGCAAATTTTAAATTAGATTGGTAAATAGACTGACAGCCAACTTAAACCGACGTAAAATTTGGTGAACATTTGGTCGGTAATCACAACAATTAATGTGGATCCTCTACGTAGAATGGACCAATATTTTATTGACCAGATTAGTAAAAATATCGGTCAGCACGACGTTTTGCGTTTGTCGCACAGCGACTTTTGATCTTATTTACAATGTCTTCGCTTATAAGCCCCCCATACACCTGCGAACAAATTGCGCAACAGAGGCTGTTGTGCAAGCAATTGTATAATGATGGTGTTGTTTGACGTGCTGCGCAACTAGTTGCAGAAATTCAAACTTGGTTGAAATTAATTGCACAACGAGTGGCGTTGCGCAACTATTGCATCGTCAGACGGCATGTTTCCGTAGGTATACGACAAAAGCAACTGAAGTTTGTATAAAATTGCGCAGTGTATGGGTGACCTTGTTCGCACAACAGTCTGTTGTGCAACGTTAGTTTGCGCAATTTGTTCGCAGGTGTATGGGGGGCTTTTACAGTTGATACATAGTTACGCAACGTTGTGCGACTTGGTAACGTCACTTTGGGATTGTATTTATTCCAGAACTCCTGAAATGTTTGTTTATCGAGTATGTGCAGCGGAACATCACAGGCAATCAGCATTAAGAGTAAATCGAACATAAACTGTATTGTTGAAGGCACGCCATTTTTTTTTAGTTTTATGTTGCACAGAATTTACGTGACGTTTACAATTACGTTTGTCCCAGCACATCAGGTCAGTCTCGCACATCTTACAAATTATTATAGCACCATTGTAGAATAAATTCGGGAATTCACTTTGTCACCGTATGGCCGTTTTTTACTCTTGGGCAGGTCTGACATATTTTATTATTAAATTAATATCAAGAATAAAATACAAAAAATTAAATTATCAACAATACAACGGAGAAAAGTAAATTACGTTATTGACACCTCGACGAATAACAGTAGACTAAAATAGTAAACAAGTCTCGCTTACGTACTTGGGTATTTCTCTACCTGGCACCTCCCATGATTTGCGGATCGAAATGCCAACTCTACTTATTAGTGTAGGAATAAACTATCTATAATAGGATATTTCCAATAGGTGAATGTTCATGAATGGTAAAACAGTTAGCTGAACTCTACCAGGACAGAAAACTGAATAAAGGATTATAAATACTTTTCCTAAAGAGACTATGGATACGGCCGTTATTATTTCCACAATGTATTTCAGATTTTTTCAGGGTTTCACTTAACAACAAAATAATTAAATTTAAGCTGTCCTTCATTTAATTTCATTTTAATCACGCTTCCCGCATTGAATTAAGTAAGTACGGTACTGGTGACGAATTTCATATCCTCATTAATGCAAGAAATCAGAACGATAAACTACATTTCTTTCGTTTTCGTCAAATTATATAAAGCACCAAATTATCTGTACCCTGTACTACACCTTCAAATATTTTTGGTCAAGGTGTGAAGATTTGGCATTAATACTTAACACAGTTTGTAATATAATTCAGAATTAGATCGTATTCCGAGAGGAAGCACATACACTACTGGTCTTAATTTCACGCAAAACCTGCGTTTAATGTGTTACAAAGTAAGAGAATTAGAGTTTAAATATGTGGGAAAAAGTTGACTTTATACTGCTTCGCTGACACTAAGGGCGCTCGCCGGCATGATGCAATGCGCATGCGAATGTCGAAGACGCCGCAATAAATAACATTCATTCTCTTTGTTCTCTACAGATGTGGCAGTAACGCCGAGCAAGTAGTTTTGTTGTTTACCGGATTTCTATTTTTATATCACTGTCTGCTACATTATACGCAGGTTTTGCATGACATCGAGACCAGTAGTGATTAAAAGTTAAGTTGAGCAATAATAGAAAGGCAAGTTGATGAACACAGGCAAGGCTCTATTCTTAATATTAGCCGTAATATCTAGGACCCACTCTACTAAATATGAAAAAATAAGCAAAGGTATAACATACGTATAGTACAAAAATTTGATATAATTTAAATATATTTATGTAGTATAAGTAGTACAAAGTAAAATTAAGATACAATTTGTTAAAAATGCAAAATTCAATACAGTGAGACTAAATTAGAACAAAATTATTGGTATTGTGTTTAAATTATTGGTTAATTAGTAAGATTATTATGTATACACTAATTTGGGAAATTAACATACATGTATTTAGATTTTCTACTAATATTGTTATATTATTAATTATTGTATACTTTATGTATATTGTGATACTGATATATTATGTTTCATTAATTATATCATATTGTGATACATTTCCTATCCAGGACTCTTTATGAATAAAATGGTTACCTGGTAATTAGGAAAACTCATTGATTGATGTCACATGCAAGGCAAAGTGAGTAGTAAACAAATTTTGTAAACGTGATTATGTGATTTTCACTCGAAATACAATAATGCCAGTGGGATTTGTGATCTCACATTAATATTTATATAACATTTTAAAAATTAAGAGACTATAGATTTTAGATCGGGATAAAAATTTAGTAATCTGTTCAGAATAAATATATGTTCACAAACCAACAATAAAAAAAGTTAATATCATAAGTATTCAATTTAGAGTAAGTACACTAAATTTAGATAAGTAGAATTTTTAGCGGATGAAGTTTGGAAAGCCAATATAAATTAAGTAAAATTAATGAGCTTATCTAAAAATCTCCTGAATGATAATATAATATGTTTCATCTTCGACAAAGCTACATTTTCCGTGGCCAAACTTTTTACCATAAATCGTGTTTAAAATTAAAAATGCCTTTTTACATTTGTTTCTTACTTCAGATTTCGGCCATTTAGTCTAATTTTTTTGGTGAATCATAATACAAAATTAAATATACAACATTTACCTTCGAAGTTACAGCTATATACGATGTATGAACCGTTGACCATAAACGAAAAAAAACTAGATAACGAAAACTCCCAGGAACTAGACATTAATCGAAATCACTCTTTAATTGTCAGGTAAATGAAAATAACATTATATTCTATCCCATTTTCAACATTACAACGTCAATTCCACTTGCCTAATAGAAAACCTTCAGATCCATCGTTGGTTAAATTTACGAATTATGACTATTGAAGAACCCTTTACTTTAAGTGGTATATATCTAGAAATCCACTTCGCCGTTCAATAATACTTGTCGATATGTTCATACGAGTAGTATATTCGGAACAATAATTAGTATTTCATTCTCATTTTCTATTCATCTAGATTATAGCGATTTTCAAAGCCATAATCGCTCACTGTAAAAAATCCGTGCATTCTTCTTGTTTTCACTTCCTCTTCAATAATTTTCAATCTTATCAAGTGTTTATAAGTACTTGAAGCAGTTGGACTACATTTCAAAACTATTAAATATAATTAAACTAGTTAAACACCACAGGTAATATGACTAAAAAGGAATTGCCAAGTGATAGGTAAGACTTTTGAAGGTAAAGCGCATACACAATACTCGAGTATAATGAGGCCAATATTTTTCCGAATAAGAACAACTTCTCCTCCCGGGAAACTAAACCGGATTCCCTGACTATGATTCAACGAGTCCTTGCCGTTTAACTAATCAATCACTAAAATCACTTATACTCATTCAACCTAGCTAGCTTTTCGACGGCAACAGCTACCCGATTTATCCTTATAAAAATGCATAGACCACCGTTTGCCTTTTTTTAACTTCATTTTGTAAGTGAAGTATCACTTGCAGGTAAGATGTTGATGTGTTTGCAATTTTTACTTTCTTATACCTAATATAAGGAAGTATAGTAATCGTGATTTTTTTCGACCTCGAGATGTTGATTGATATATACGTTTTGAACCCTTCTGAATCCATTCTGACTAATTTCCGAATGATGTCTGTCGGTGCGTGTGTGTGGATGTGTGTGTGTATGTGTGTATCCTCGATAACTCAAAAAATACTAATGGGAGACTTTCCAAATTTTAGGTGACACATTAAATTTGGTGATTAAGGTACCATCATTAGAGACATAATGAATGAAAGAAGAAAAAAAGGTACAATTTCGGGAAAAAATTTAAAAAAAATTTTATTGCATTTATGGACGAATCTCAACGAATTATAATGAAAAAAACATAACTTTATGAAAAAAAAATCTGTCCGCATGTCTGTAGTATCGCGATAGCAGCCACAGTTTTTGAGATAAAGCTTTCAAATTTAGTACACTTGTTCTAAAGGCCAAAGACAATGAAAAATTCGGTGATGAGCAAAATTCACCACGGGACCCAAACTTTTCTGTATTTGACTACAAAAAAATATATTCTTGATCAAAGATTATAAATCATGTCTACTATATCAAGCGAATAAAATATATTTTCCAAGTACTTAAATAAAGCTGATGTAAACTGAAACATTTTACACATTTGGCTTCATAAAATGGGGTTAGGATAAATTTGACAGTTTGACGTTTGAAAGGTCTAATTTAGTTACAAAAATGTCAATGTCAGCAACAAAAAAATATTAAAATATATGACATGAATTGTTATTGACAGTATCGAATGACGCTGAAAAAATTAATTATTTAAAAATGTTAATGAAACATTTCAAGGTATGCTATTAAAATTTAATTGAGGTAAGTGAAGAATTAAATAGAATGATTTTTTTTAGAATGATATACATGTTATAAGAAAGGTATGTGCTGGCCACACACATCAGGTATTTATATTTATGAAGAGCTCTAACAAAAATTTTATCTTGCTGTCACGGATAAAATGGTTGCAATTTGGGTGAGATTTATTTATAATTTTGGGTATTCACACATTTCTAAATAATTTAAAAAAAATACCTATCAAAATTTGTGATTTTGCACTATAAAACATGTGCCTATGTAGAACTTTTCTGACAAATGATATTAATTTTAAACACGACAAAGTAACACTTAGTCGAATATGGGAAAAAACACCTCTTGCCAAAAATCTACAGGATGTTTTTGAGAAGTGGTAAATTATTTAGTATAAATAGAAAAATTTTTTGAACCATCCTCTACACTCCAGATTTTCATCTTTGTTTTCTTCGTTCTTTTTTGTTCTTTATAGTATCGTGATAATTTTATGTGTGTAACGAAACTGAAGTTAAATTTTATTAGATAAGAAAAAAAGTAGCATAAATAATTATCTCCATGTTTATATAATAAATACTTGCCAATAATGTTTTCATTGTGCCATTCCATAAAATTGTGTCATATCTATATATATTTTTATAAAATTTACTTTTATTATGTTTAAATGTAATTAATAAATTTTTATTAATGATGATATTTAGAAATTTACTGATATAAGTATCTGAGAATATAGATTTTAATCAATTTAACAATTTAAGGACGATTTAACTTGTAGTTATACGAATACCTTCAAAACGTCATTTACATTTTTAAGCAGTTTTTTAAATTATGAATAATATGGGGTACACTTTTTTTAATTAGGGTTATAGATCTTAGCCCACTTTTTATATATTTTAATAATAAACTTTGAATATCGTCTTAGACACATAACATATATACCAGTAGTGGCGGCTGGTGAAATTTAGACTGTCATATCTGTATTGTGGCATAGGACCCAAGCGAAACTTTAAGTTATAACTATTAAGATTAAATGAAAAAGTTTTGCAGAAAAAAATCTGTGACTGAATTTTGCGAAAAAATTTAAAACAATTTTGCGACAATACCAAATTATTTTTTAAACAATTTGTAAAATATTCGTAAAAAATTTCAGAATCACGTGGAAAATATATCGACAGAGTTTAAATTTCATCAAACAATATTCATTTTTTACAAAGTTACGCCTTTTTGAAATTTACACATTGAAAAATTAATCTAAAATAAAATTTCAAAACGGTGTAACTTTATAAAAGAGCACTATTTTTTGATGAAATTTTGAATCTGTTGTTATATTTTATACCTGATTCTGAAAAAAACATGTTTAACAAACATTTTACAAATTGTTTAAAAAATATCCTGGTGAGGCACACAATTTTTTCAATTTTTTTTTTGCAAATTTAAATTGCAATTTTTTTTCAAAACTTCTTCATTTAGTCTTGATAGTTATGCCTTAAAGTATCGCCTGGATTCCATGCTCCAATATTAAGATATGACATAATCTAAACTTCACCAGCGCCACTGATATATACCGTACGTTGATATAACATTGGTTTACACAAGTATACCTATTAAGTCTCAAACTGAATTAAGCCTAATTAAATGTCAAACAGTTGACAGTGACACTATATTTATTACTTCAGTAGCGTATAATTTATGGCTTTGTAAACATATGTTATATCTATGTTGTGTACCATACTTATATGTATATATATATTCTGAAAATTACAAAGTAGTTAATATTTAATGTCCATTGTTTATAAGATTTTAGGTCAGATGTTTATAAATTTATACGTACAAAATAAAAGTGTGTTTGCTGAAAATTTACTTATTATTTTCACTCATCAATTCTTGTTGAGACAGATATTTTGATATCCCTTTTTACTTTCTTATACCTAATAAGAGAAATAGTAATCGAGCTTTTTTTTAACCTCGAGATTTTGATTGATGTACTATACATTTTGAACCCTCCTGAATCCATTCCGACTATTTTCCGAATGATGTCTGTCGGTTCGTATGTGTGTGTGTGGGGGGGTGTTTGCGTGTATCACGGATACACGCAAACACACAAATTAGGTATAAAAATGTCAATATGTCAATAAGAAATTATTAAAAAATATGACATGAATTATTATTGACAGTATAGAATGAAGCTGATAATTAATTATTTACAAATTTTTAATTAAATTAGATGATTTTCTTATATCAGGATGGTATAAGAAAGTTATGTACTGGCCACATCAGACATTTTTAATTATTCAATGCCCTATCAACTATTTATGGGAGTATCTATAATATTATTAATTATTTTTAATACCCTTCCAACATGAGTACCTATATTTTCAAAAGTAGTTAATGAAATTGTGGTAGAGTCGAAGACTTTTAATCTACCAATATTAACTAGAACACAGAGCTGTCAGGTTTCCAACAGCAAAAAACGAGACAGGAACTAGAGTGGGTTTAAATTCAAATTTGCCTGTCTCAAGTAGGTATATTTGCTCTACCTAGGTGGATCGCGAGACAATTAAAAGAAAATTGTAGTATCCCGCTTAAATCGAGACACTAATGACAGATAGTGTATCGTGTATTGGATAATGAATCTCGTTTTAGTAAAATATACAAGTTAAAACTTTTGCATCTTTATTATGAGAACATTTTTAGAGTCTATATTAAAAGTGGCAAGATGTTTTTCTAAATTTGAATCAACGCGACATCTAGCAATGATTATGTAGTACTATAGAGTATGACGATTAGAATAGATAACTATAATATTTCATAAAGGAGAAACAAAATTAACTACATTTTCTCTAAATAATAATTGTAAAATAAATGGTTCACACCATGTTATTTATAAAAACGATTAACAATTCTGGAAGGAACTAACAAATAAATAAAGAATCGTTAAAATAAGAGGAATAAGGTGTATGTGAAGAAAAAGCTGTACTTATAGAGATGATGAAACATGTTTTCTTCCCGAAACAACAAAATGTAGGTATCTGAAAACCATTTTATTTTGTCTAAAGCCAGCTGATTCTGTGGTCTAAAGTCTAATAAGAGCAGAAACTGATGTGACTAGTGCCACCTTATCGCAGAAATTGAAAACACTACTTTCTATTTTTTAACGTCTATCTCTTATTTCACTTATGATGATATGATGATGTCAGTTATATTTAATATTTTATTCAGTTACTGATAGATGGTGCAACATGCTGGCCATCAAATTACCACACGTGTTTATAAGCGGTTTGCGAAAAAATTTGACATTGTGCCGCCTTAGTTCCCGAATTGCTGGTGTTTTGGCTGTTCCTGCGTCCAATAATCGTTTAAACATGGCATACTCTATAATTGAGAGAGGTTCACCTTATTCTGCTGATTATAGAGTATACATACGTAAGTTTTAAGTTTGTTGTGAAATAATTAACCTTTAAACTTGATGCCCTTGAACTTGCATCTTTTAGTTGTCATCGATCAAAACGGTGTATAAATTATGCAGCTTAATATATTGATTTTTTTTTTAAATAGAAGATAAAAATGGGCCTGTTTCACCCCTTCATGATATTCCACTTGTGGTTGATCCAAGCAAAAAGACTTTTAACATGGTAGTTGAGGTTCCCAGATGGACTAATGCTAAAATGGAAGTAAGTTTAATAACAATACCTATATTACAACATACTTATTTTATTATTTTATAGTATTGATTTTTTGAACGCAGCTTTCATTTATGCATTAATTTGTTTGAACTCGGTTTTCATTTATGCATATCTTTACTGTAGAGAAACTGCGTACTGTGTTTGAGTTTATTTAATAGAAAAATACCAGGACTTCATTCGTTAAATAAAACAAAGCACTTTCTGAAACTCAACAAACTTGAAAATGTTTAAAGGCAAAATGATCAGTTTATTGCACAATGTATATAAAAGAATTATATCCAATTTTGTCCAGGATACATTTCATTTGCAATAAAATAGTTCAAATATTATTATATATAATTACGTTTGAACTATTTTATTGAATATAAAATATATCCTGGATAAAATTGGATATAATTATTTTAATGTGATCAATTATTACTAATGATCTGGGCTACTTTTCAAATGTCTGCCAGAGTAAAAATATCAAAAAGTGTGAATAAAGAAATTTCCATAATAAAAATATGGCTTATTATTACTTAAATTTATACCTAGTATGTATTTTAGGATTTCTCGAATATTATTGTTTTTCAAATCTGTAAATATACCGACATACCTGTATGTCTCCATTTTTGAAATAGGTAATAGATCAATTCAATACTATAAAAATTTATATTAAATAATTCAGATTACTCTGTACACACAAGTAATATTAAATTAATTTTTAAAAATGTTAAAAGTGGAGTAAAAAGTTATTGGACATTAGAATAATGTATTTTGTAGATTACCATGAAAGAAATATTAAATCCGATTAAGCAAGATATTAAAAAAGGAAAACCAAGATTTGTTTCAAACAGTTTTCCTCATCATGGATACATATGGAACTACGGAGCCCTTCCTCAAACATGGGAAAACCCCGAACATTTAGATGACGGGACTGGTTGTAAGGGAGATAATGATCCAATTGACGTTATTGAAATAGGTTATAGGGTTGCCAAGCGTGGCGAAATTTTACAAGTAAAGATTTTAGGAACAATCGCTCTAATAGATGAAGGTAATATTTTTTGTGTCATTGAAGGTTGACATTTTACTTTCCTGTTATGGATTTTATTTACCAAGGTTACGTATTACTTGATCTGTAGCTAGTAACAGGAATAATAAATATAAATTTAAATGATAGGCATTTATAGGGTTTGACCTTAACACAGTATAGAAAGTTATCACAAAAAGCATTATTTCCTTGCTGTTGGAGTTTTTCAAGATAACGTTTTATCTGCATGGATATCTATTTATAGGTTTTAACGTTTTGCATAGTTAATCCTTAGATATGACTAAATGTATCTAATTTAAATTTCAATTGCCACATAATAAGTTAAGATAGTTAAATTATTATTTACTTGACAGTCACATAATAGTTTTGACTTTGGCATTGATAGTGCAACTTTAGGTCTACCTATTTAATTTTCAAATTTTTTTAAATTGTAGGTATATTTTATTTCAAACTTATTTGCAACATAAAAAACGTCGGCTTCTTTGAAGGCGGTAAAGGGTTCCAAGAATTTGATGTTTTTTATGTTGCAAATAAGTTTGAAATAAACTACATATCTATGTTGATATTTTAAATATCGACATGAAAACATTAATTATTGTCAATGCCTATGCATTCACACATATGATGTAATCATTGGGGGGGTTATTCACTTAATAGCTATTCAGTGGGGTCTACTATGTTGTACTTTGGATATTGGTTGTTTAAAAATATTAAAAAGTTACCAATGAATTATTAGAAATTTTATTCTTGTGTTGGTTGGATATTTTCCGTGATTTCTCAATTGTAATGATCAGAAGCCAACACATTACTTTTTGGTTGAAAATGTGCATTGTTGACAGATTGAAATAAAAAATAAAATTAAATATTTCAGGTGAAACTGATTGGAAACTAATTGCCATCGATGTAAATGATCCAATTGCAGACCAAATAAATGATGTATCTGATATTGAGAAACATTTTCCTGGACTTTTAAAGGCATCTGTAGAATGGTTTAAAATTTATAAGATTCCTGATGGCAAACCAGAGAACCAGTTTGCTTTCAATGGAGAGGCAAAACCAGCTGCATTTGCACATAAAATTATCGATGAGGTAATATAAGTGTAAATTCATTTAAAATTTTATGTACCTAGCAAATTATTAGGTAAGATGTAAATAATAAGTATAGGTTTACGAATTAACAGGTTACATTAAAAGCCAAGAGAAATGTCTAATCCAGACGATTAAATAATATGTTATACAATAAAGAATAAAGCATAAATAAATATTTAAGGAGGATAAATGTATCATAATTTATGTATGTATATTTTAAATTGGCTGATAAATTCACTTAATAATGTACCAGTAAAACAATTACTGTAACAATAATTATTCCATCCGTGTTCCATATAATTTTAATATCAGAATCATTTTTTACATTTCAGTCTATTGGTGTTTAATTGTTTAGTAAAAATTGATAATATACAAATCAGACTGAAAGGCTAATTTCACCAGTGGCGGCTGGTGAAATTTAGGCTATCATATCTTAGTATTGTAGCATGGGACCCAAGCATTACTTTAAGGCATAACTATCAAGACTAAATGAAGAAGTTTTGCAGAAGAAATTTCGATTGAAATTTGCGAAAAAAAATTGAAAAAATGGTGTGCCTCACCAGGTTATTTTAAAAACAGTTTATAGAATATTTACAAAACATGTTTTTTTCAGAATTGGGTGGAAAATATATCGATCGATTTCAAATGGCATTAAAATATATTGTTTTTTATGGAGTTATACCATTTTGAAATTTTATTTTAGACGAGCTTTTTTATCGGATAAATTTCTCTGTAACGAAATAATTTTGCCAATCAGTAATTTTATAAGAAAAACTGACTTGAAAAAAATCGCGAGACCGTAGGTCGAGTGATTGTCAAATGTCAGTTTTTCGAGCAAAATTACTGATTGGCAAAATTTTGAGTTAAAAAGAAATTTATCCATAAAAGAAAAGCTCGAGTGTTTTTTGGCAAGATAAATTAACGACAGAATATGTGAACGAACAACAACAATAATTATCTTTATTTATACAATTATTTAAAGGAACAGTTATTAAAAATACAGTTGTTATAAATTGTTATATATTTTTATCGGTGATAAAAAACGATGCACCTTTTTTATTGCTGTCAAAGACGTCAAAGTGACAAAAATGTGCTGTCAGATGGACTTTCATATAGGAGTTAATTTATCACTATGAAAAACTATAAAGCTTGTAAAAAAAAATTTATATTTTTTGATGAAATTTAAAATCTATCGATACATTTTCCACCTGACTAAAAAAAATGTTTTGTAAATTTTGTACAAATTGTTTAAAATTTTAAAATATAACCTGGGTAGGCAGACAATTTATTCAACTTTTTTTCGCAAATTTTTTTCTGCACAACTTCTTCAATTAGTCTTGATATTATGCTTTAAAGTACAGCCTAAATTTCACCAGCCACCACTGAATATCATGTTCCCAATTTTTGCTTACATTTAGATAGAATGATTTGATTTATATCTGAATATGTTTTAGCTGTTGCAAATGTTAAAAGAACAATAGATATTTATGAAAATATTTCATAATCCATTTAGGGTAGAGGTTTTTATTCTAAATATATTTCAGGTGCACAAATTTTGGAAGGCCCTTGTAAGTAAAGAGGTTGATGCCAAAGGAATTTCATGGTAAGTAAGTATTACTAGTATTAAAAGATGGAATCAATGGACCTAAATTATATTAAAACCTGGTTTCAAATGTTGGCGAGTTGGTTATGTTTCTTTATTTCTATTTTAACAAAATCTACACAAAGACCCGTGTTTTTCCTTTTTTTATTAATAATACTCAAAAAAAAATCATAAACTTTAAACGATCAGATATGGTCGCCATTTTCAAGAGGGTCTATTGGCTATAACTTAATAACCCACAAGTTGATTATATCAGTTGGCAAGCGGCCCCGCCGACATTCGGGCGATACATACTGAAATATTTCGCTACAATACTGGTTGTACATATTAAATGCCACCTTTTGAATTAAAATAGTGTAAATCTTTTTTTTATAGGTCATTGTAAAATTATAAGTATTTTTTAAAATTGGTGTATAATGTGTACACACAAACATATTAATTATTAAATCAGTCACCTGTACTATGTATACCTACTATGGATAGCGATGTCAACTCTATCGATATTAATGAAAGTCTACCGATCGACCAATTGATATACATTTCTACCGGTTTTTTTTTATTTCTGTTACAAATGCAATAATTATCTACTTTTAAATTTAGTTTCACTAAAATGCACTACACCGTATCTCAAAAATATAGGACATATTTTTTTTACATTTTTTTTGCTATTCCTAATATTATCTTTTAACCGGTTTACAAGGTGGTACGCCTCTTTTGAGGCACCCTGTATATCTCTAAGGCGTCAACTTTATATTAGATGGCAAATTTAACAAAATTGTAAATAAATAATTATTTACATGTATTTATTTTGGCCGGTACTTATGATTATATAGGGTACTTGTCAAGTATAGATCTTATCTTGAACAAATACATAGGGGAATCCCTGCTCTTACATACCTGAAACTGGTGATTCCCTACAGTAAAATGGTAAAAAACCTGGTTCAAAGAAAAATGACTCGAAAGCAAAAACTAGCGAAAGTTATAAAAGAACATGAACAGGCTGGCATTGCACTTATTATTTGTCCATCTCCTTTGATGTTGTTCATGCTCAGAAATATTTGTATTTTCTTTTTATTTTATTTAATTTTATTTTGTTTTGTTTTGTTTATTACCACTACCTATTTTATTATTAATCTCTTTTTTTTTTGTCAATAAAAAAGTTTTTCTTTTTCGAATGGAAACCTAAAATTTTATTTTTTATTTTGATTCTCAACCGATTCTAACATCAGCTGGGTGGCAACATTGACTTTGAAATTTGCTGAGCTGTTCACTCGCCCAGTGTCGCCAATGACAGGATGAGATAAAGATCAATAGACTTATAGTTTTAGCAAACCTGGGTTTGCCCCTAAGTTTAAACTTTAAACCCAGTGCACTGTGAATTTGTCTTTTAATTAAGATCCTGTGTTAATTTTTCCAAAGTTCACTGTCAAGTAATCCTGCAGGTTAATTAAAAAGTCCTGTATTTTAGCTAAAATTTAATATATCTAAATATCTTGATTAAAATATGCATAGAAAATGTTTGTAGAGATAGATTTTTTTTCTTTTGCAAATTTGTGAACCCCTAGACGATACTAGTGGCAGATTTATTTCTTTTTTAATTTACGTTTGTCGATGATTTCAATATTTAACGTCAATGGTAACCTCAAAATTTTATTTCATCACCAACAAAAATGTTTAATATTTGCTCATATTAAACCATACTAATGCTGTGCTTTAATATCAAATTAATAATATGTTCTGTAAGTCAACTCAGCTTACCAGAGTGGTAATTAGCGATAACTGAAAAAAGTGACAGTGGTTGTTTCTTGGTAGTTTGTTGCATCATTATTTATGGAACGCCTGTCAGCATTCATGACAATTATGTTCTGTGCTGTCATCAGTTTAAAGTGTAAATTGTGAAGGTTATTTACAATTTATATCGTTTTATCTTAAAAAATATCTAGGTAGATTAAATTTTGGATAAAAATAAAATGATGACAGAATGAAATGTATTTCCCAGAAAGTTACCAACATTACCGACTAAAAACTTTTTGGTCATTTTGGTGACAAGTTAAAGTACAAATTGTTCAGGAATGGCATACCATGAGCCATCCATAAATAAACACTTTCAGCAATTTGAAGTTTACAGAATGCTAAAACAGCAACCAAAGTAACCAAGTTGGCTTACGGAACGTATCTTTTATATTCAAAAATATCTGACAAATGTCTAATGGGCATTTTACTTATATATATAAATATCCAAATACGAGCATTTGCCAACACTAATAATAACCAATGTTTACTGTATTTTGTGTATTATTTCTATTTGAAAATTTCTTTCAGTGTAAATACAACACTTGATGGCAATTCATTTAAAATATCTGTTGCCGAAGCAAAGGAAGTTATAAATAAAACTCCAGAATATGGACCAGCCCAGCCGCTTGATGCAATTGGTGTGTATATTGATTTTTTAGTTTTTATATTTAGACAGTTTTGCTATAAACATTTGTACCTTTGAAAAAAAAAAGTTATATGATTGATGAAAGAAGGGCTATTAGACTAATTTTGACTCTGACTAGAACATCAGAACCTTGAGGTTGGTTAAAGATTTTCACTAGTTTTGATGTCGTCACAGTTGCTAAATTTTTCATGTGACATACTACACAAGTGGTAGCTTTTATGTATGTGTTGCTTGATGTTTAAACATGGACTAACAGAAGTACTGCTTGCATGTAAAACTTCAATTTTGAAAAATGGGAGGCTACAAAATTATAGTTTGATAGAAATTTTAAAGTTAATAAATCTTTTTCAGTGGATAAAATATTTTTTGTCAAAAAACCATGTCATCAATGCAGACTCTAAAATTATTTTATGGTTTGTTACATGTTTCACAGTATTTTTTATATTTCAATGTATATTTTGTTTCAGTGGACAAGTGGCACTTTGTACATCTGAAGTAAACCATAGTGGTTGAGAGTTTTTAAGCATCTCTGCATTTATTCATATATTGGTTTTATTTATTGACCTTTTTTGTTACCAAAATAGATTAAATCAGTTTTGTATACCAGGGATAATAAAAGATGACACTGAAACGTTTATTTTTTTGTGTTTTATAATATAACAATCATGTTATTGGTAACTAAAATCACCACGGCGTATATGGCACTGCGATCAGACGACTTAAAATTAGCTGATTATTGGTTTGTTTACATTCGTTTTAAGTGATTTTGTGAGTTCTTTGTTAGAAAAATATATATTACGAGTAGTACATTATAACTTTATATACCGTTTTTTATTATAGTCCTCTGGCTTGAAATGGACACCCATTACCGAAGTTAATGCTTACTCCCATACTTTTCTTCTTATATGCTTTTCTTGACAGTCAATTTCAATAATAGGAATGATGTAGATATATACTGGGTTTTCGGTCATTTAACTAAATAAGTGTTGCAAGCATAGAACCAGGCTTAATAAATATTAATAATGAAAATAAGATAGATATTAGAAATAAAATTTGCAACATACTTACAAAGTATAAAAAGAAATTAATTTCTGTGACTTCATAAAAAACAAACTGTTCCCAAAGACCACATTATTATGTCCCTTGATGTTACTTCACTGTATACCAATATACCAATAGATCTTGTAATAAAATGTATACAAACCAAATGGCCCAAAATTAGTAAATTCACAACAATTATCGAAAACGAGTTCATCAATGCAATTACATTATGTTTAAATTCCACTTATTTCACATATAATAACCAATTTTTCTCTCAAATTTTCGGAACTGCCATCTTAGCTACAATTGCAAATTTGGAATGGAACAACTAGAACCCACTGTTGTAACAAACACTAAACTATAAACCAAAATTCTACAAAAAGACACGTAGATGACTGTTTTATTTGCCTACCAGAAAATAAAATAGATTACACAGTTAATTGTTTCAATAATTATCACCCATACTTGCAACCGAAATAGAAAAAGAAAATAGTATAAATTTCGTTGATGTAACTGTCAAATATAACGAATCCGGCATCATTGATACATACTGGTACATGAAAGAAATTTGGTCTCAAAGATACCTAAATTTTAACTCAAACACACCTAATAGCTACAAAAAAATTGTCAACAGTCTAACTATTACGCCATTTAACTTTCACACCCAAAATACAAACCCAATAATCTAAAAAATATTAAAAGAGTTCTTAAAACAAACTCTTACTCTAAAAATTTTTATGTACCTATAAAAAAGGATACATACAATATATAGTAAAACAAAGAATCCATCAAACCAAAATAATAAGAAATGTATCTCTATACCAAAGGTATCAGAAAACATCTGAAACTTATTAAAAAGACATAATATATCAATAGCACATAAACCGCATCATGACAAAAAAATACTTCACAAAACAACCCTAAATTACAACCAAACAATGAAACTAATATGTTTACAAAATAGACTGCAATAACTGTAACAGCACGTATATAGGCATCACGACAAAAAAATACTTCACAAAACGACCCTAAATTACAACCAAAAAACGAAACTAATACCGTTTACAAAATAGACTGCAATAACTGTAACAGCACATATATAGGCCAATCAAAACAATACCTACACCAAAGAATATACACACAAATATAATATAAAAACACCGAATCCAAATTCAACAGCACTTACGAAACATGCATTAGACTACAACCATAGTTTTGACCTTAACAATATAAACATACTAGAAAGAGAACCAAACTGCTACCGAAGAACAATACATGAAATGCTACAAATTAAAAGACATAATAACGCAATTAACAACCCTACAGATATTGAGAATTTAAGCGAAACATATTTCAGCTTATTAAGTTAAATATAGAGGAGATAATATATACACTTATAAAAATAAAAAATAACAAGTTTTCAAGTCCACCAAATAAATTGTTTAATCCTAGCAATTCACACCACCAATGTAAGAAAAATACCATATTTAATAATACACACAAATCACACCTCTTTACAGTTAACATAAACAACTGCACCACAAGCCAGAAATATTTCAGTCACATATATTATAAACACTCATCTGCAATAGTTATAAAATGTAAACTAGTACCAAAAATAATCCATTTTGTAAGTACATAACATAACACAACCTTACAATTTTTGTGTAATTAATTGTAGTTTTCTGACGATGGTTGTAATAAACCGAAACGTAAGAAAATAAATATTGTTCTTATTTATTTAAATGACTGAAAGCCCAGGATATATCTACATCATACTTTTATTTTTTCCATGATACCACAGCTGTTGGTGATAAAAAACCCGCGGGTTTCTTGGAAAAATAGTGAGTGGATTGTCCTATACACAACAATTTGTATAATGCACTTTTTTCGGCATATTGTGGAATAAACGTTGATGAAATAAAAAAAAAGCTAATACCTCGACAAACTATACAAATGTGATCAAACGAATTTAAACAAAGAACATTACTCGTTTTCTCAGTGAGATTTATAGTTACCAGTGGCCTTAGAGGCGAACTCTAGGGGTTATAAGCAAAACGTCATTAGTTTTGTTCAAAACCTACTTTGTGTAGTGTGATGTAAATAGGAGAGATGTCGCAGGAAGGCAAATATGGTTCAAATACAGACATCAAATATAATGTCTGGGTTTAAGTTAGGAGTTTTACCTTCATGGGTTCAAGAGAGAAACTATAAACTACCAGTTGATGTAGACGTTTTTAAATACTCTGTCAGTTTCCAGCTAGACTATTATGTCAGGCGATTCTTTTGGTTGCATTCATATTTGAACTTGTATGTTGAAAATCCTTTGCTGTTGTATTTATCAATTTTCTATAGGAGTATGCAGAACAGTCAGTAGGTCCGCGTTTAATTATGCTTTTCCTTTTTTTTTTATAATAATAGAATTGAGTAACGTAAAAAGTTTGGGAATTCACCTATGTTCTGTGGTTCTTCCATAGAAATATTATATAAAAAGTAGCAGCAAAAAACTTTGGGTACCAAAAAGGGTCTCCAATATGGCCGACTTCAGATATCTGTAGAATAGATCTATGAACGAAATCGAAGGATATTTTTACTTCCATCAATCTAAATGCAAGAAAAATACAAAATCGGTATTCAAGATAACGATTTTGATCTTCGATCATGTGTTTATGATCGAAGATTTTGATCACACTTCTGGCATGTTATTTACATGTTGAATACTACTTTCTTTGCATATTAGGCGTTTACGAAAATTCGCTCTGAGAGATTTGCAATTATCATTCTTTAAAACTGTAAGAATAACAAAGACAGCAATAGTGATCTGGCTACTCTGAGTAAATTTTCGTAAACCCCTATTAATTCGACAAATCGGACATATGGAAATTGAAATATTAAATCGTTAGTTTTCCCGCCGTAAAACGCCTTTATAAATCTTGTTTCGGATGTAATCATCCATGGTCAATATGGGGACTATGTTTAAACCATAGAAATAATATATAGAAGGAAGTAGCACTAAACATCCAATTTGAAGCCGAAGTGGTTTACCAACACGGCAAATATGAAATCGCTTAGAGTAGATAGGCTGAAGAATATTTTCACCAATTAAAATAAAATATATCAGTTTATACTGTATACAGACAGTACCAATATTGCTTGTCATACTATACTATCACCAGAAATAATCTTTTTAAATGACACTTAGTGGGACCTAAAAAATTTTTTTAGGTGATTTAAAGAAGGTGTCTGGGCTGGACCATCGTGTTTGATGGGATATTTATAAGTATCACAACAATCGTAGGTTATTAGTCACATAAACCTTGAAGTAATGTCTTTTGTAAACTATATTTAGCCTTTTTATTTGGACATCTGACATCGGAAAATAACATCTTGAAGAGAATTTATATACGTTCCATAAATAGTTCTTATGCCTATCTATTTTAGAATTTTCTAGAACGGCCGAGATTGCTTTACACAACAAAAATGTGAATTTAGAAGATTTTGATCAATCTATAATTATGCTACTTTAAGTTTTATACCACTATAATAAAGTAATCATTTTATATATTGACAAGCAAATCACTCAAATTTGTGTATCGAAAAAAAAGGTTAGAATTTTGTTTTTCTAAAAACACCCTTGTTTTTTGACCTACGATGTCCATATTTTACCATGAACTGGTCTGCGTTGACAAATTTTGGTACCACAATACTCTTAAAATCCATTGAAAATGTCACAATATCAAAAGATGTAAAGTGTGAATGCCTGACCCACACTTTTTATAAATATTATATATTATATCACGTTGCATGAGAATTAAAAACCATAAGAAACACATATTGCATATACCGTACACCACTGATAATATTCAATCTTTTAAAAAGTGCTTAAATGTAGTGATATAACACCTTTATTTTAGAAATGAACAATTAATTACTTCTGACGGTAATTACCTAAGAGTTATTTTCTGGCCGACATTTATAAATCTACCGGAAGTTAATAACCCTCACACAAGAAGTTGCAAAAGAAATTTTAACTATAAAAAAAAACGCCTTTAATAATACTTGTAGAAGTAATATGTTAACTGGTACCGACTATGGCGCATCTGTAACTTTCAACTTTTTAATTGCGTTTTCACTTTAATTTTATTTTTAAATAATAGCGAATATTGATTAAATAATAGCGAATATTGATTTATTTTAGTTTTCTTAATAAAATTTTTATTTTGTGCAAATTTTGTAACTTATTTAATAATTAGAAAAGTATCAAATTAGATTTCTTTTGTCAAATATAAGTAATTCTATTTACATTTTTATCATAATTGAAAGACACGGTCTTAAAATACATTAAAGGTACCTAATTGTCTCACAAATGAAGACTGCAAAAAAGTTCATTTCAGACGAATAAGGAGTATAAAAAACACAAAAAAAAAATGTCGTCTAGCATAATCTGTTGGTGATTTATGGCGTTTTAATATTTCTTATATCTCTGAAATAAGCTACACAAGAATATAGGCGCGGACCTGTTTTTTTATGAAAAACGGGATAATGGATTAATGAAATTGAAATGTTGCACACTATTTGTAGTGGTGAGAGGTATGTGAAACTTCTCATATGGTCCGAATGCTACTATCCGACCGACATCATAGATGTCTTTGTGGCGGATAGCGACTTGCGAAGCAAGTACCGGAGAGCGGCGACCTCTAGCCCAGGTGGACTAAACTACTGTTATTAAATATGATTTGAACGAAACAACTACTCAGCGGGCAAATACCCTGACCTGTGGCGGATAGCGGCTTGCGAAGCAAGTACCGAGAGCGGTGATCTCTAGCTCAGGTGGACTAAACTACTGTTATTAAATATTAGTCGCTATCCACCACAGAGACATCTATGATGCCGGTCGGATAGTAGCATTCGGACCATATGAGAAGTTTCACATACCTCTCATCACTACTCAATTTACCTTAGTCAGTATATGACTAGCAGGTTGGCCACTATCATTTGTCTGTTCCATAACCCAAGGCATACTGATGAGAACTAATAAGGTCGAAACCGGTCTATGTCTGGTTAGGAATTGACAAATGATATTGGCTACCGATCTATCATGATTTGAAGGTATAATCCAATGCAGGTCGGGGTATTTGCCTGCTGAGTAGTTATTTCGTTCAAATCATATTTAATAACACTATTTGTAAAATATAATTCGACTGAACTTCACAGATCGCCTTTAAAGATTTTTCTTTAATAATTCAATAAACAATCACATTGATTACTTTTTGGATGAGGAAACTCGTTAGTTTCTAATTAAGTTAATTTCTCGAGTTCGACATGGACTACCCTCACACCTAGCGATATTAAAAGTCTACTCCGAAATATCTCTCGGAAATTAATAATTTTGTGCGATATTTCTTATGATGCTTTTTTACTTTTTTAAACGCTCAATAAACTTTCATTAGTAAATTAAATTTGTAAATCGTAAAAATGTTGCCTTTTAAATGACTACCTAAATTTGTTTAGATATTAACGTTATGTTTCCCAAACATTACAAGTACTTATTAGAAATAAGTAGTCCATAATAATGTATCTCAGGAAAAAAATTCCCGTCAGAAAAAAATTCATGGAAATTTATTAGATCTGCAAAATATCACCTTAGACTTTTTCCCCCTGAACAGGGCTCGCTTTAGAGGCGGACAACCCGGACCCCTGTCCGGGGCGGCGACCCTGAGGGCGGCATTTTCGCCCCCCTGAATGTGAACCAAATATTGATAAATTAATTATTCTTAATTAATATAAATTTTACACTACTTGTTGATTTTTTCCTAACTAAAACTAAGTACTATGCAATTTACATTTGATCTTTGTGGTTTGTTATGTTTTAAAGCTAGAAAAATATTAAAACACCTTTTGAAAAAAAGCATATTTATTTTTGAAATAAAACAAGACGTATAGTTAAAAGACGCGCATGACCCTGCATGAACTTGTAGGTGTAGGCATAGTTACTTGCGAGTAGTCTGTGGTTACTTGTTTAAAATACGAACTGCAAGACAGTTGCTCTTTGCCAAATATTGAGAATCGGATCCTCTCCACAGCGGGACAGGTGCATAAGATGTGGTCTGCCTTCTCATCATCCTCCAGGCATAGACGGCACTCGGCGTTTTCCGCTAGGGCGAGTTTATGCAGATGATAGTTTAGTCGGCAGTGTTAGAGTTTTCAGGTTTACACTGTTTAACTCTAAAAGTTTCTTAGCTCTTGATTTCAAAGGGTATTTTATAAACTCCTTCGAATGAACTAATCCTGGTAACTCTTGCCAATACTGGAGAGTTTTTCTTTCAGCCCAGGTGAGATAGACATCTTGACAGTACTTGAGGATATGCCAAGTATTGGTTCTGGTCCGATGAATCGTGATCCCGCTCCTTCTCTGGCTAAGGAGTCCGCTATTTCGTTACCTTCCATACCAGAGTGACCGGGTATCCAGACCAGAGTAACTTTGTTGTTTTTGCTCAAATGATTTAGAGCTTTCTGACAATTCCATACCGTTTTGGAGTTACACCGACTGCAAGACATAACATGCATACTACTATATAAAGAGACATCTAAGCTCAATTGTGTTATTATTGTAAATGCGTGGGTGCCGGTGATAACACATCCTTGAAGTAAATTTATAAATATTAAAAATATTTAACAGTTTAGTTCGGGATAATGACTTTTGTGTGTTTTGTCAATTTCTAAATGTAAATATTTCTGCAAATACCTATATTAAGCGGTAAAGAATTATTTTCAAAAATATCTTCCACGCGTTTTTAAACAGTTTCTGTATATTTGTTGTGACGGGTTTTTATTAATTTATTTGGGGTTTTCGCCGCGAAAAAAAGAGAAACAAAAAAATCCATCTTAAAAATTCAAACATTTTAGATAGGGTATCTATTTTAAACATTTAGTTTTTATATGTTCGTTGTAGTGGTTCGCAATTTGTCCATTTTGTTGGGATCCACCACACCTAAAAAAAATCTTTGAAAAAATCCTACTAATTGATAAATTATAATTTTATATAATAAGCCAATGCATTGCATAAAAAGATAAAAGAAGAAAAATCTTCAAATACGGTTAGACGGTGACGGTGGCATAGTCTGTCCCACAGTTTAAAAAAATGAAATGCCTAGCTTTAATTACTAAAAGTATTAATAATTTTTCCAAAAGGAGGGTTGAAAATTACTTCGAAACGTTAAGAAATTCGTTTTTATATTTAAAAATAGTTTAAGTAGATAATTAAAACTAGGCATTTTATTTTTCAAAACTGTGAGACAGGCTAAGTCACTGGCTAATTAGATTTGAGAATTTTTCCAATTTTAATTTTAACTAGCATATATTGCATTGTTTAACCATTGTTTAACCATTCGATCGTGGCAATCGCAAACGATGACAAATCTAAAGTACGTGTCTCAGTCACTTTAGCAAAACCTGCTATGGACAAAATGCGAAAATAAAAAACGCAAATAAAAGGAATAAATAAAAATCCACTATATACGGAAGATAGTGGAGGTAAACCACCCCATTATATTTATAATGGACTAGTGTAGACAAAACGCTATCACTGTTTAAGGCCCCAATTTTTTCTTAGTATTATTGCAGTTGAAAATTTTTCAACGATTTTTCCAGTGGTTTCATTCATATAAAACTTAGATCATGTAAGAAATGTTTTTCATCAATTTTTACTTTCCTATACCTAATATCATCGTGATTTTTTTTCGGCCTCTAAATTTTGATTGATATATACATTTTGTACCCTCCTGAATCCATTCTGACTATTTCCGAAATGTCTGTCAGTTCGTGTGTGTGTGTGCGTGTGCCTGTGCGCGTGCATGTGTTCGAGCGCGCGGGCGGACGTGCGTTCGTGCGTGTATGTGAGCATGTGTGCGCGTTCGAAGGTGCTCGCGTGCGTGCGTGTGAGCGTGCGTGAGTGCGTTTGTGCATGTGTGAGTGTATGTGGCCACGATAATTCAGATAATATTAATTACAGCCTTCCCAAATTTGGCAATTAAGATTTTCAACAACATTTTAGGTGAAACATTAAATTTGGTGAATGTGGTACTACTAGAAGGGACATAATGAATGCAAGAAGAAAAAAGATACTATTTCAGGAAAAAAATTTTTTTTTATTACATTCTGGACGATTCTCGACGAATTATAATGAAAAACATAACTTTATGAAAAAGAAATCTGTTTGCATGTCTGTAGTATCGCGATAGCAGCCACATTTTTTGAGCTAAAGCTTTCAAATTTGGTACACTTGTTCCAAAGGCCAAAGACAATGATAAATTCGGTTTTTTTTTTTTATCTCTGCTTTTTGGCCTTACGATAAATTCGGTGATGAACAAAATTGGCCAGCTGAAAGGAGGTCCACGGCACCCAAACTTTTTTGTATTTGTTTTTACAAAAAAATGTATTCTTTATGAAATAAATCATGTCTACCATATCAAGCTAATAAAATATATTTTCCAAATACTTAAAAGCTCATATAAACTGAAATTTTTTACACATTTGACCTCATAAAATGGGGTTTGACATTTGAAATGCCTAATTTAGTTACAAAAATGTCAATGTCAATAAGAATATATTATTGAAATATATGACATGAATTATTATTGATAGTATCGAATGACGCTGATAATTAATTATTTAAAAATTTTAATTAAATATTTCAAGGTACGCTATTAAAATTTAATTGAGGTAAGTGAAGAATTACATAGAATGATTTTTTTAGATCAGGATGATATATACCAGTATAAGAAAGTTATGTGCTGGCCATATCAGATATTTTACATTTAAGATAGTTTTACAAAATTTCACTGATGTATAAAAAGGCAAGTTAGCGAGGGTTAACTAAATATTGATTAATTATATCTTTCCGACGATTTTTCGGAAAATGTTTAAGCCACTATCTCAGAGTGATTTTAACGTGATACAAATTGGACTTCCGAAAAATGTAATCTTATTTCTAGATCTAGTATTGATATTCGAACAATTCTAAAAAATAAAAAGTTTATTCTTCCAACTGGGGCACTTTGCACTTTCATTTCGCACTCTATTATATTTTATTTCAGGATTTAGGAGAAATAATCTGATTACTAGATACTCAATAGAACGAGCTTTCAGGAATTGAAGAATTTTTGTAATCGATATAGTTACTTTTCGAGTGTTGATTAGTTTAGTTTAATTCATATTGTTGGTAATTTCCGTAATTTACTGTCCCATTGTAATATAAATGACAAAAGATAGTTACCTACATTTAATATTTCTAAAGTTTGTTAGCTATATACAATTATTTTCGAAGTACTTAAAAAAATAACCAGCAAGGAGGTTTCTAAGTGTACTAAGCGAATCTTTGAACAAGAAACATATGGGAAAGTTTTGACAAAAAATGTTTGTCGTCTTGATTAATGACGGCCATAATTTAATGTAAAATGTTTTAGCAGAATGCCTTTGCAGGATACTGTTGTCTCAGTTAAGTGACCACATTGTGTCGTATAAAACAATTTACAACGTATGATAACGATAACAAATTAAGAAAATTCCATTAAATACCAAATGTTCAAATAAAATTAAACACACACAAATTTTAATTAAAAAGTTTTAACATTTTTGTAAAATGTTACTAAAAATTGTTATGTAACACGAATCAGAGTGCATTAAGCAACTAAAAAGTTGTGAGGAGAAATGTTATTGTTGTTTATTAAGAGATTCAAAATTTTATTAAAAAACAGTGTTTCAGACTTAACAGTCCACGTCTTTACATAGTTTCAGAATAACAGTATCGCGACTATGTCTGTAATTATTTATCAATACCATTCTTCTATAAAAAATGTGTAGGGTTCATTTACTTAAATGCGTTTTTCTCCCTGGTACCTGGAAAACAGGAACAAGAGGAGGTGTATAATTATATAGTAAAATAATCTGCAATATTTTTTCTAACCAATCCAATAATATTTGAATACATTTAACAACCCATGTCTCTCCCTAGTATCAGGACAACAGAAATATAAGAAGGTATGTGATTTGATTATTGATTAGGAGCATCTATATCTCTCTCTTGTGCAATAAAATAAATTTAAAAACACCTAAACATATGGGTCTCTCCCTAATTTCATGACAACAGGAGTGAGAAATGAATGGACTTGATTTATAAATTTGAAGCTTCATTATTATTCTATTTACAATAATAATATTTTAAATCCCTTAATAAAATATTTGTTTCTATCGAATCCAACAATATTACATTAATACACTTACATATCTATATCTCTCTCTAGAATCACAGCAGGCATATGATTATCTATAAGGAGCTCTATGCCTCTCCCTCCTTGCAAAAAAATAAATTTAAAGACATCTAAACATCTGTGTCTCTCCCTAATTTCATGAGTGAAATGTTACTGGACAGTATTAAATTGAAACATCATTTTTATTCTGTATCCAATAATAACAATTTAAATGTCTTGCTAATGTCATGAAAACAGAATGTAAGGAAGTATATGATTATTCCACATATAAATATTTAGACATTTAAATATTTGTCTTCCTCTGATGTATTCCCTTTTCTCCATAAGGTATGTTTAAAGTTACTTAAATTTGTGTCTCCCCTAATACCAGGACAACAAGAATACGGGTAGGTATATAATCATTTACTGGAAGATTCTAACTATTGTTTTATATCCATTAATTCAAAAAGTTATATTTTAATTCTCTTTAATAACCAAGTTTTTAAACGGTAAAATTTGAAAAATTTTCATAGCTTCAGATATTAATTCAGTAATAGTTGACGGATCTTCTCCTATAAGTGTTAGGAGGTCCTTTGTTGAATTCAAGGTTACTGAATTATGTTCAGAATGTGTTTCGTGTTGTCATGATTCATCATCAGAAGAAATCATAGGTCGTCTAATTCGTCTAGCATGCGAATTTGATTCAGCTGAAAAGACCTGTTTAAAATAAGAAACTGTGACAAAAATATTTCTTGTCAATTTCCCGTCAGGTTAGTGGTAGAGCAAAAAAACGAAAAATCCAGTCAACATGTATAAAAGAGAAATTAATATTTTTATTAAAAATGTATTTTTTTCTTTAATATTAAATTAAATATGAAAATGAAAAAATACTGTCGAGGTGCACCTAACAAAGTCCGATTTGTTTTTATTTCGCCGATGTTTTTTTAGTTCTTTATTTTTAGTTATCTTAAGAAAACGGTTGTTTTAATTAAAATAATAATAGGGGAAAAGTTGTTTAAAAGTTGTTTTTACATGTATATACTGTCAACAATGCATAACGAATGCTGAAATTTAAGTGTACCTCTGTTATAGAATTGGGTAATATTAAAAACACATTATTATGACTGGATCCTCCGCCATTTTCTCGAATTGTGAAAGTCTTGTGCAGTTTAATAAACTCTCAATATGGTCATTCTTATTATTCATTCTTGTTCAACTAAGGCGTTGGGTTTTAATGCAAGTTGAAATTTTTTTAGAAGTCGGTAGTACTATTTGGTGTCAGTACAATTTATTTAACACATGCATTATTTATAATTTAATACGATCGGAAAAGAAAAAAGGAATATTTAACATTTATATAAATTATATTAGCACATAATTTTCTTTTTGAGAATATGGTATAATTAGATTTTAAATACGTGAATTACTGAAATATAATTTACATTTTTAAAAAAATCTGGTATGTAATTATTTGCTTTTGCTGTGTAGTAAAAGAAATTTTATTTAGGTATTTAGTAAAAAAAACTTCCATATTTTTAAGATGTAATGTAAAAAGTTACATATTTTTCTTAAATATACTGAAGTTTTTTTCTGTTCATGCTAATATAAAAATGTTAGGTAAGAGTTGTTAATCAATAGTTTGAAACAAATCGTAGCAAAACCTGCGCCACTAAACAGCTATCTCATCCTAGCTAATACCAGAAAGTGATTTTATAGTATTTTAAAGCAAACAAATATTGACAATAAATTATAAAAACAGGTCTAATTACTTACCTTCGTTTTTAAAAAGTAAATCCCTCATTCAAGTTACAGCAATGTTTTCAAGTTTTTCATCGAATACAGTATATTTTCACGAGTGACACAATTAAAACAATTATTTTCGAATGAATAGCTACGAAACGTAAAGTTAAACGTTTAGAATCTATTTTTTTGTTATTCTAGTAAAGAAACACATATTTTTTTGATTGTGTTACAATATTTTGAATTAAAGAAATAGTTTCTGGGAGACTGGAGCAGTAAGGGGTTAATGATCTTTGTTTAATATTTTTAAGCTGAAAGTTTCTGCGGAAAAAGATGCTTTTACTGTAAATTACTATACACTAAATAAAAAAGTTACTACAGGGTGGGCCAGATTTTAGTCGGGAAACTTTGAAGAAATTCGGTAGGTGCAAGTTGTGTACACCTCTAACCACAATTTTCACCTCTTCATTCGAAATTATATTAACGGAAAAATACAAAACCATGTAATTCTTTAAACGATTTTCAGTTAACAACAAATCGATAAGTAGAGGATGAATGATTTTGAAATGAGTTTAACTCAACTACGTTGCATTCTATCAAAAAATTATAATTAAACTCTTTGGTGCATTAATGATAGTTAATGTCGACAAAGAAAGAAAAAATAGCTTAGTTCAGTGGCGTCCCGTTTTTTGGAAAGAATATTTTCGACACCCTATCGTCACATCTCTGGTTGAAAAGGAGGAATGAAAACTATGGTGAGAAGTGTAGTGGTGTACGGAACGTCCATCTTCCGAATTTCGTAACAATATTTTAACTGTCTTCTGAGCAATATGAATAAAACTGAATATAAATTAAAACTTCAACGCTGTCTATTTCGAAAACTAAGCATTTTTAGCTATAAGTTTATAATATGAGAAATCCATATTATTTTGATGTGTTCTATCGATTCCTTAAGTTTCCCGATTAAAATCTAGCCCACCCTGTAGAATAATTTTTCCAAATTTTTTTGAAGTTAATTTCTGTTATATCAGTACCTTGATCTTTATTATTAACATTGCCAAATAATAGAACACTAAAAAATATATATATAAATTACAACATAAAAATATACCTTCTTTGAGTATTAAGTCACTGTCTATAAATTATTTTAAGAAAATTATAAATAAACCTCTGCGCCAAAAGAATCAGTCAGAGGTTGGTTTTTGAAAAAATGCCTTTTCCTATCCAAAAAAATGTTTCACGCCTAAAAAATGTATTAACGTAAAAAAGGAAATATCAAATGTTTTAAAATGATAAAGAGTTGACGTTTCGGAATACTGTTTGATTCCGTTCTCAATACTAGAGCAAAATTTCTTTGATAAAATATTTTTACGTGTTTGCTGTCCCCCAAAACACCTATACTCGTAGATTCGTTGATTGAAAGTCCAGGTAAGACTTGCTACTTTATTAACTAATTGATAATTAACAACAATAGATTAATGACTTAATTATAATCAAAATTAAATACTTCAAATCAAAATTTACTTCAAATCATATTTTACATCCATGCACGGTCCAGAACATTCCCGGCCGTTCTCTATAATTCTAGTTCCGTCTAACCAGTCTATTTAGTTCAGTGGAGTAACACTGCCCTCTCCTTAAGCCTGAACATCCCGATCAGGCAATTCATTATTCCCTGCATACTTGGCTAGTCTCTCTATATGCACCACCTTCATCTTTGATATTGGACTTTGCTGAATTCGGTATATAACGTCGTTTATTATGGTGACGACAGTGTATGGTCCTTCCCAAGGGAGATGAAGCTTATGGGACTTGCCTCTCTTTCGTTGAGGGTTATATAGCCAAAGGAGTTCTCCCGCCTGAACTCCTCCTGAATTCACCTTAAGATTATAATGAGCCTTCATGCGATCACTTGCTATTGAAATTGGGTCTCGTACCAGCTCATGGATATTTCTCAGCCGTTTAAAAACTTCATCGGCGTAGTCATTTATGGAGAGTCGCTCCTCATCTGGTGTACCAAACACCAAGTCATATGGCAGTCTAATCTCACGTCCAAAAATCACGAGAGCCGACGTCTGTTTTGTTGTTTCATGAATGGAAGCCCTGTATGCCATAAGGAAAAGGGGTAGGTGACGGTCACAAACTCTCTGATGCTTTCTAACCACTTTGGATATGTGTTCCTCCATGGTTTTATCATATCTCTTTATGATTCAATCTGATTGTGGATGTAGGGCTGTTGTCCTTGTCAGCCCTGATTCAAAGTTGGTCCGAATGCATTCTAGGGGTACGCCAAATCGATATACCAGATTATTTACCAGAGCTTGGGCTACAGTGGCTGCTTCTTGGTTTGGTATGGCATAAACCTCAGGCCACTTACTTAAATAGTCCATGGCAACCAAGATGTATTTATTCCCATCATCTGTTACGGGGAATAGACCAGCTACATCAATCGCAATTCTCTCAAAAGGAGCCCCCGACGTTATGTTGTGTCATTTGGCTCTTACTTCTTGTTTGTGGTCCCTTACTTGCCGCACAAACTACACATTTGCAGCATCAAGCCTCCACATTTTGGCAACTGTTCACCCAATACAATCTTTCATGTACTTTTGTCAGCGTTTTGTTAATGCCAAAATGTCCGCCAGATAGTCCATTATGCACTTCCTTAAGTAATTTTGGTATGCGTCACCTGGGGATTACCAGTCTCAAAGTAGTTTCTTTCCCATCTTTGCTTTCCCAAGCCCTCTTCAGCAGTCCCATTGTGCCCACAATTCCTTCAGCCCACTGCCTTGTCTGAAATATCATACCAAACACTGTCCAGTAGCTTAATTCTCCGTATTAACACTAATTCCTGAGAAGAACACTGTAGAACCTATCCGAATATTCCCGAAATTTTTTTCCAATCCATTTCCGACACCAAATTGTTACGTGTTTGCTGTCCTACAAACACTTATACTCGTAGATTCGTTGATTGAAAGTCCAGATAACACTTACTCATTACTTTTTTTAACTAATTAATAATTAACAACAATAGATTAATGACTTTTAATTATAATCACAATTAAACACTTATTTATAAATCTATCTTATTTCTTCTTTACTCGTTCCCTTTCAACTTAAGATTGAGCTCGTGGACGCACCGTGCCCCTAATATATTACATCCATGCACGATCCAGATCATTCCCGACCGTTCTCTATAATTCTAGTTCCGTCTAACCAGTCTACATAGTCCAGTGACGTACCAATATTATCAAATAGGACAGTGTTTATTTATATATATCCATAGACACGTGAGACATTATGCTATACTGATATTTTGTATACTTACCTTTTCTTTAAGGATTGATAACCAGTTCATACAAAAATTTACAGAGTAATTTGACGCTCATTAGTCACCGTTCAACTAAATATTTTGTTGAACGGTGATAAATGTATGTCAAAGAAAATATTTCATCAAAGAAATTTTGTTCTAGTTTTGAGACTGGAATCAGACAGTATTCCGAAACGTCAATATATTACCCTCAGTTTTATTTATTTTATTAACTTTATTGGCCTTCTGTCTCAGTTTCTTTACTTCCTTAAAATTCCTAATACCCTAAATTATGTATGAAAAATGCATGCAACCATCAATTTTTATTCATTAGCTAGCTGCAAATAAACAAATTGTCAAAATTTGCTGTCTTTTTACAAAAATTCATCTCTTCGAATAGTTTTCCATGAATTTATATGAAAATTAGTAATCAGAGTCCCAAAAACCCCTCAGTGCTGAGGTCCAAAACAATTTTGGATTTTGAGTCCACCATAATGGATCCGCCATTTGGAATTTTGGAATGCTGATGCCATATTCGGATTCAGCGACCCAAAAATCCCTTAGGTACCTACTTTCATAAAAATGGCCACAAAAGTAAAATTCGCAGCACAAAGGGTTAAGGTTTGTTATTTTTTAATAAACAATTAATAACATTTTAATGGCTTTTCATTCCTCATATTAAACCTTAACCCTTTCCTATTCAATGTACCAAATTTTATAAGAAGTGGTCTAAAAATAACAAAATTACAGATTTTTTGCAAAGAAATGTCCGTTTGGCACCCATGTGCGGTGCTCCGGTTATATTTTTTTATTTTCAATAAAATTGGTTTTAAAAGTTATTGCATTAAGGAATTTTACATTCACAAGAACATATTACAGACTCTTTGGCTAAAAATGAATTTTAACATTTTATACAATCGTGTGTCCTTAAATGCTTCTAATAACGCTTCTTTAATGTAAACTCGGGATTGAAACAAATTTTGAAAAATACATATTGGTTTGATGTTTCTAAAGAGACATATTTTTCCCCATTTTAAATACCTTTTCCCCTCTAAAGAAACATTTTGGAATTTAAGCTTATTACATATTTTCAGCCTGGCCTGTCTGTACTAAAGAAGACTCTTGGATATAATATGAGAATGTCCGTGCTTACATTTTCATATGCATGATATGCATATCAAAATTCAAATATTAATAACTTTTAAAAAAAAGTGTTTTGAGCTGACCTCTTTTTAACTTCCAAAGATTCTAATACTGTTGATTTTAGAGAAAAAAAAATAAATAAATAAAATAACATTTTAAAACTGCACAGATATGTTACCAAATTTGCATAAAAGATAACAACAGAAATAATTATAGACAAAAAAATAATCTCGCAAAAAAAGAATGAAAATAGAAAAAGAGAAAAAAATGATGTAACAGATATGAGATATAATTAAATAGATTGATCATAGCAAGGCATCTAAACTACAGTGGTTAATATCACATCAGTCTGATATTTGATTAAAATTGTAACATATAATATGCACGGGAGACTTTCTGAGAATGATGGGTCTAGAACCAGAACAGTAAAATGTGAAATCTTGACACGAATTGAGCTTGGGAACATAGAAATAAATTTTAATTAATCAGATTATGCAATAGCTTATAAAAAAAGCTAAAAGTAATTCTTCTGTGCATCTGAACATTAAATATGAACAGCAAATTAACATGATTGTATACTCGTTCAGGATAGATACCATCTGATATAAACGCATGAAATGGAAAAAGAAAACGCTTTTGAACACTTTCAATACAATTTTTTTGTACAGATTAATGACTCGTATTCAAGTTTGGTGGGAACTAATGCAAAATAAAGGGTTTTCAGTGCAGTAGTGTTAGAAAAACATCTACAATATTTTATAATTGAACCTATAATTTTTAAGGACGAAGAGGAAGTTTGATAAGTAAGATCAACAAAAGATAGTTTGTTGCCGAATATTATCCCAAGATCTTTAAATTGATGTGCAGCAAGAGAGTACTATACTATTGTATGTATAATTGTAAGTTATCAGCCTGATCTTACGCGTGTACGAGTATACTTTGCATTTGGCTACATTTGTGAGTAGCAAATTATCAATGCACCATCTTTCCAATATGTCAATTGAGTTGCAATAGTGCAATATAATTTTAGGTAGTCAGCAAAGAGAAGATTTCCAAAATTTAAACTTAGTGTAAGGTTATTTATAAATAAGATAATTAATAGCGGCTATAGTTACGACCCTTGCGGAAGTCCAAATGTGGCTATGTATAAGTCAGATTTAAAGCCATTACATGCGACTTGTAGACTCTCGTTCAGGTAGGAAGTAAACAGGAGAACTAATGAATTACCACGACCATAGCCATAAAATTTATTTAAAAGAATGTAATGGTCGATTGGGTGAAATGCCGTTGAAATGTCTGCTTAGATTACACCTACATTACCTCGATTCCATGGAATCAGAGATAAACTGATCTACTATTCCAGTAAGTAACTATTTAAAGTAGTTGAGCGTTTTTTAGGAAAGCCACACTGCTGTGGTGAAATAATGGTGAGGAAAAAAGCGAACACATAAAACAATAAAACTAGGATTTTGATCATGGCCTGAGATGATTTTGTTCAGCAGTTTCTTTAGGGCATCTCCAATGTTATTTTCAGTAAGTATATACAGGGATGGTTAGTTTAAAAAGAGTTATTTCCATCTGAAGTATTAGACTTTGAAAGATAAGCGTTATTGAAGTAATCAGCCTAATAATTTATTATAGCGGTCGGATTTTCAGACTTTATAGTGTTAAAATACAGAATATTAGGTATTCTCGAGGATCCCTTTTAGTTTTGTATAATTAAATGGGTTCATTCTAACTTTGTGTCCATATTACGTATAGGATATGAGTAACCTTATCTTATTTATGTATACACATAAAGTGTAGATAAGACAGAAGCCCTAGATATAATATAGAATAGAGAATGATGAAAAGTGTAAAAATAATTTAAAAAATCATAATTTCTTATTATTAGTACAGGGTTAGTCATTATAAATTTCCCACCTCTTATCATCGTTATTATTGCCTATAAAAAAAAGTTTTAAATAAAAGTTGTGTGGCTATGACTGAATTTTGTTAAAATACTATCATAAGTACAGTAGCGTGCAGATTTCAGAGGATACAAAAAAAATAATATTCTTTTTTTAAATGGGATACCCTGTATATTATTAAATTTTTGGAATGATCCTTTGTTCCTGATTTCAAAAATATACAATATATTACCCCTACCATATACCGTTTTTGAGTTATTAAACGTTGAATATTTTAATTAAACTAGTTATTGTAAATATGGAAAAGTTACCATAATTAAAGTGAGCTATGAAAATGACAACTATTTTGTTTGATGAGTGACATTTCTTTAATGAAATAATCAAAATGGTTTCCAGTGAGGAAGAAAAAGTCCAAATGTTTACTTGTTATATACAAAATGACAGAAATAAATGTGCAGCAAAAAGAGCATATAGGGTGTTGTATCCAAATCGTCCAACACCATCAGAAAATACGTTCAAAATATTTACCGAAAGATAAATAATACCTTTTAGTTTTAGTAGAAAAAAGCGTGTAGTTCAAGCAAACCAGGAAGAACAGCTAGATATACTGCTTCATTTCGAAGGTAAGCCTATCCATATTTATTCGTGAATAGAATTTTTTGAAACATTGTATTATTTTTTAGAAAATTCTGAATGTAGCATAAATAATGCAATTGATCAATTAGATAAAAGTTATTCCAAAATCCAACGTACGTTAAAAAATAACAGCTACAGATCATATAAAATTTTACCCGTACAACGAGGCTCATAAAAAGGAAAAGGCTGGACTTTTGCCGCCAGATGATTCAAAAATTGGATTCCCGATTTTTTTACTAAAATATTATGGACTGATGAATCATCCTTTTCTACGGCAGGAGTTTTTAATAAGAAAAATCGTGGGAAAATAAGTACAACAGAAAAAGATTGGTAAAACAAATAAAGAAATCAGGAAGAAAAACTGTTAGCGTTTGGTGTGGAATTTTCAGAAACAAAATTGTTCGGCCTATATTTTATGATTACACTTTAACTGGAGTTACCTATCTGGAAATAATTATCCCAGAAGCAGAAAATATTCTTTTGCAGAATTTTCCGGAAACCGACCTTCATGATATGAATTGGATGCAAAATGGAGCAACTCCGCATAGTGTCCTACCCGTTCGAGATTATTTGACTGATATATTCCCAATATGGATAGGGAATAATGGACCTATTAAATGGCCACCTAATAGTCCGGATTTGACCTCTATGGAATAATTTTTTTGAGAATTTCTAAAAGACATTGTCAATAATAATAATAGTATTCAAGTCATTAAAGACAGGATTCGACTTGAAATAAACAATCTAAATGTAAATAATGAAGCCATTTCCGGTGCAATTATAAATACAGGAAGACATTATCAATTATGTATTGACAATAATGGTGGACACATCAAACATCTTTTATGAGATCATTTATTTATATTTAAATTTACTACCATTTTGATTATTTCATTAAAGAAATGTCACTCTTCAAACATAATAGTTGTCATTTTCATAGCTCACTTTAATAATGTTAACTTTTCCATATTTACAGTAACTAGTTTAACTAAGATATTCGACGTTTAATAACTCAAAAATGGTATATGGTAGGGGTAACATATGGTATAATTTTTAAATCAGGAACAAAGGATCATTCCAAAAATTTAATAATATACAGAGTATCCTATTTAAAAAATATATTATTTTTTTGTATCCCCTGGAATCTGCACGCTACTGTACTTTTGATAGCATTTTAACAAAATTCAGTCATAACTACACAACTCCTATTTAAAACTTTTTTCTATAGGCAATAATAACGATGATAAGGGGTAGGTAATTTATAATGAATAACGCTGTACTTTGGATGGAAAATGTTAACATTTTCTCTACTATCAACAGAGGCATTAACAAAAATATAGCACAGTTACTATTTCTATACGGGAATTTAAGGCGTCTCCTGTATGATAAAACTTATTACATTTTGAATGGCGCCCAAATTTTCAACTTTTCTAAAATTATGACTGGTTGCAACATTTGTAGTGTCTTGAGCTATTGGGTACATGTCCTAGCCATAATGCCCGATAATGTTAAAAATTAATTTGAACGAAGTGGAAAATACATTTTATTCGGTGATGACTGATGAGTTTGACAAGAGCAGCTTTCATTTCGCCCCTAGACGTCTCCTAAAATTTATTAAATTTTGAGTGGCACCTAAATTGTCAGCTTTTCTAGAATTATGACTGGTTGAAAAATTTTGGTAGTATCCTGGGCTATTGGGTATATGCTCGATAAGGTTAAAAATTAATTTGAATACAAAATATCAAGTCAATAACGAAGGAGAAATTACATTTTATTCGGTGTTGACTGATAAGTTTTCCAAAAGCAACTTTCATTTCGTCCCTAGAATAGTCTGATAAAAATTATTTAATTTTGAGTGGCGCCCAGATTTTCAGCTTCTCTAGAATTATGACTGGTACTGGTTGAAAAATATTTGCAGTATCCTGGGCTATTGGGTATATACCCTAGCCCTATTCCCGATAACGTTAAAAATTACTTTAGCTGAAAAATTTCAATGTGAAAAACACATTTTATTCGGTGATGAGTTTACCAAAAGCAGCTTCCATTTCGCCCCTATGTTCACTGCATTGGGCATTGATTTGGTATTCGGCGTATCCCCACCAACTCATCCTGCACAAGAAAGCTTTTCTTGCGTGGCGCCGCGCACTCTCCGATGTAAAGAGAAGGGCACTGGAATCGAATAATCAAAAAGTGGTCGTGTTTGGTCGCGGACGGTCGTTGAATGTACTACGGCACTTACGGTCAATCGCTCGACATAAACATTCTGTGCAGAGAAAGTGGACTGAGTAATTTTATTATTAAATCGTGTGGCGGGAGATACCTGCTACCAAAATGAGAGTTATTCTACTAATGCTGATCATCACAGCCATTTTCTGTACCAGCGATGCGAAACGTAAAAGAAAATTTGAAGGAGACTTTGAGTTTGCTGAAGAGGTAAGCTGCATGGACATCCCTACTATTTAACAAGTCCCAAACATAGATCTTTTCTATAAACAGTGAAAGGTTCTTCGGACGATTACAGGTGCTAACTTACAGTGTCGGACTTGCTCATTTATGTACATATATATCCGTAAGATTAATGAAACGCCCAAAAGAAAAATATAGTAGTATAGTAGTAGTCATGGTGTAGCTCTTATATAGTGGACATAACCTATTATTTTAATGAAATGCATGTATTAGCAATAAAGAAAATAGATTAGATACTTAATTTATTAACTACAGTAAAATTTGCAAAATTTAATTCAGTAATACGAAAGATTTTAATTTTATACAATAAAAAGAATAATCATGTCAATTCTTATTCACTTTACTTCTTATTCAAAAACGATTTTTTATATAGTTATATGTTGTTTGCTGTTTTTTAATGAAGATCTTTGGCCTTTTGGTAGGTAACATCAAATTGAGGTGTTACAGCAATCACAATATAGGAAACTCACAATGACAATTCTTGCGTGAAAGGATAATTTCCATCCATTTGGGATCCACCCTTAGAACAATATATCTGTCTATATAATTATGTAATGTGACGTGCGCCCCACTTTCTGAGGGAAGGGTGGCCATAAATTAGTTTGACTTTTGACGTGTTATAATCTCGGCTTTGCGCGCTATATATAGGGGGTTAAAATAACCATGAGAGAGATTTAAAGAAATCTAAATTACACGCGAGTAGTCAAATGTAGTGGAAATGTAATTGTGAGGATGAGGATTTGCAGTGGAAATACGGCACGTTCTACGCAAGCGCGATCTCTATAACTTTATAGTAAATTATGTGTATAATGAGAAAGTTTAAGAGAATCCTATGCATTATGATGCACTAGATTTTAGAGTAACTTTTTGAAATAGTTCAAATAAATCGCATTTTTATTTCTTCTCGAAAGAGACGAAATAAGAGCTTAAGAGAAAACTAAAACGTTTTTGTAAAAAAGATATTGGGTTCAGAAGTTTACTTCAAGTGAAAACATTTTTATGACCACGACACTTTTTTTTTAATTCTGCTTTTTAAATTTATTGCACTCCCTTTAAGTAAGACTCGAACAAAAAATGCACAATAAATATTAGGTACGATCCTGTTAAGAATATGTGTAATATATTACACAAGGAATCTCAACATTCTTAATATCTAAATATCTAATATCTAAATATCTAATATCTAAATATCTAATATCTAAATATCTAATATCTAAATATCATCAAGTCAATGTTTACATATACACTATTATTAGTAGTACAGTGTGGTCTATGAAACTCTCAAAGCTAAATTTTGTCTGCAAAAACTTTACGATGACCACCGTTTAGCAGTAATTGGCTTTAAAATTTTAAAGCCTTTTATTCCAAATATTTTTGCAGCTATAAAGTTGCTGCAACACAATTGAACAACCAAGTGGCAGACATTGCTATTTGGATTTTTGGGTCAGCTGCAGTATGCCTTCCACAGCTATTTTAATAGCTCAATAGCAGCCATAACAAATAGTTGTGATTTTTGGTTGCATTATATACTTTATGGCTAAAAATGCAGTTTGGCTAGTAAAGCTATATTTTCCACTTTTGTTACTATGGGTTGGCTTAAAGTAACATGGTTACTTAACGGTTGTTATTTCAAATTTTTTACACAAAACGGCTTACTGAATTTAGCAGCCATATTATTTATAAACAATGAGTGCTGAGAAGGAGATTTTGTGATATTTAATTTTTTTAGATTTATTGCCATTTTAGTAATAAGAAAGTGCTGTAGACATAACATTTAGAAGCAATTTGAAATGATTTCCTGATGAAAAAAAAAAATAAAAACCGTAATTCTGATGTGATTATAATAGTTTTATAAAAACATAAAATTTCTGAAGCGCTTCGTCGATACAGAAGTACCACATCCATATTTAAAAACGGCATTTAATTTTATTCACGATTTGTTGTCAAAATTGCTTTACTATTTTTATAAGTACATAAGTACGTAAAGTATATGCATCCATTACATTACAGTTATAATGACTATAATGAGTTAGTAGCAGGGTGAAATGAAACTTTCTTATCAAAATTCGCTATTAAAACTGCTATTAAAGTCAGTTGTTGCAGCCAAATAGTTTATAAATAGTTTATCACGAACCAAATTGTCCATCGAAATCGTTACGCAATAATATGTTTTTTTCGCTGCTAAATGATCATGATTTTTCTTATTTTACAACAAATTAGCCACAACTCTATGGCTATTATCATGCTTTAAATGGCATTTTTGTACCATTTTGATTGCAACAACTTTATCGCAACCTCTTTAAAACCCAGTGCAACTATTAACGACAGCCAACTTGCTATTATTTTAGCTATGACATCATTAGCGCATCTTGTTTAAAGGAGTTTGTGTTACTTGGGTAAATCCATTTACGGTTAAAATTTTATTAGTATTAATTCCAAGTTTCTTCCAAAGTTGACGATCCTTCAGAATTAAGGTAAATTACCTAACATAATGTTATTTAAATAATTATAATGGTTGTTGTGTATTGATATTATATGGAGAATTAAAGTAAGTAAAGTAACGCATGTTAAAGTAGAAGCAAAAATTGATTTTAATATCTTCATCTGAACTTGACATTCGCTTAAAAGTTACTGAGTTGTATACATAAGGAATTTTTTAATGTTAAATCTTGATATAAATTCAATTTAGTAAATGTTAGGGTAAGCTGCATTTAAAAACAATACATTGCTTCGTGATACCCGAAAGCTATCTTTGTCCTGAATAATTTCATATTAAACAACTTTCATTTAAAATGTGTATTATGATTGATTTTAAGATAATTTTACACTAATAGAATACTATTAACTTGAAATAAATAAGCGGTAAACACAGCTTAGAGGAACAAAAAAATCCTTTCACACAAATCGTTGCGTGAGTAACTGTTAACACAATTAAAGCGCGATGTTTCATTAAATTTTTAGCACATGTGTTTCTCCTAAAAAAGCGGCCTCTCGTTAAATCATTCGAAACATTGATTTGATATTTAGATCAGGTCATTGATGTACATAAAATTAAATCGATTACAAATAGCAAATGTGTCTGCGTTCAATGATATGCCATGTATAATTTCTTCAACATATTTTTCTCTCCGTTTTTTATAACATATCATATCAGTTTGGTTAAAGTAAAGCTGTCAATTAATTTGTTTGAGTTTATAATTCATAAGAGTAGGCAATGTAATAAAAATTATTAATTACCTCAATACTATTGATGAATTATTTCTGAAAATTATATTATCTGAACCCCGATTTATAGAAATAGGGGCAGTTTTGTTGCATGAAAATATTAGTCATTCAAATGCTTCAGTATTTATTTATTTATTTATTTACACCATTCAACGGGAAACCATTTACAGAATATGAATTACAAAAATATAATATAAAGTAATATTTTAAAAAGACAGAAGTAAAGAAAAAAAAACAATATTACATAGAGCATTAAGAATATAACTTTAAACTTAATTTCAAAATGTGTACACATATATGTATGTACACATGTATACATATATGCATATATAAATATATACCCACATACACACATATCCATGTACCTATCTATAATTAACATATGCAAATTTTTTAAGAAAAAAAAGATAGTTTTACGATTTTTTAACTGTGGCTACATTGCAGAAGAAAATATCAAGAGTATGTTGGTGTTCATTATAATTATTGCACATTTGATATAAGGCGAAAATTTACCAATATTTGTACGAGGTATACTCAAAGTAAAGGTCATATGTTGCCGTGCGGTTACTATGGGAACACGAAAATTTATCATTTATAATATATCGAGAGAGTCAATGTCATTAGTTATTATTTTGTTCAAGAAGGTTAACTGAGATTTCATCCGTCTGTTTTCTAGGCTATCTAAAGAAAATCTTTCCAGCATATATACATTTGGATATCCAATAGCTGGGGAGTATACCCAGCTATTGGATCCTCTCTGAAATAAGCATGTTTTAAAAACTTCCGCTGTACCTTTTCAATACTGTCATGTATGTTATAAGGACACCAAATAATAGCTGCATATTCATGCTTAAATCGCACAAAAGTGTTATAAAGCAATTTCAGCGTATCTGCATTATTAAACTCACGGGTGTTTCTTATAATATAGCCTAACATTTTAAAACTCTTTGAAGTTATTCTATTAACATGATTTATGAAAGAGAGTTTGCTATCAAATATTATATCTAAGTCTCGAAAGACAGTAGGCCTTGCAATTACGATATTATTAAAAGTATAGTCAAAATTTAGTGCTTGTACTTTATTAAAAAATGTCATAACATTGCAATTTCTGATGTTTAAGGGTAATTTATTTCTAATGTACATTAAGGTTTTCTAAATCTTTCTGCAGAGTAAAACAATTTTCATTATCTTTATTAATAGAATAAATTTTTAAATCATACGCATATAATAAATATTTACAATTTAAATTAGATATAATGTCATTTATAAAGATATTAAAAAGTAAGGGTCCTAAATTCGAGCCTTGAGGAACTCCAGAAGCGGCATGTATTTCAACAAACTGGACTCCACAGCATAGCACAAATTGTTTCTTATCAGATTAGTACGATGTAATAAAGTTTAACATATTTTGCGAGAATCCATAACTCTACAATTTTATTAATAAGATACTCTGATCCGATCTCTGATCCAATCTGTCGAATGCTTTTGAGAAATTTGTATAAATGACATCTGTCTGAAGCCCGGCATCTAAAGAATTTGCTAAATACTGCGTGATACAAAACAGATTGGTAACAGTTGATCTCTCTTTCATAAATCCATGCTGATAAGGCGTAATGTGATGTTTCATGTAAAAGAAAATAAATTCATACACCAGAATTTCAGAAACTTTAGAGAAATTATTAATTATAGTAATGGGCCTGTAATTTTGTATTTTGGCACGATCTCCCTTTTTGAAAACAGGGTCAACTCTAGAGGTTTTCCAAGTTTCTGGAAAAACAGCAGTTTTAATAGATAAATTAAAGATGATTGTTAAAGGATATGCAAATACACAGACACAGTCTCTAATAAAAAAAGGCAGGAATATTGTCTAATCCAGTGGTAAATTTCGGTTTTAATTTTTTAAACTTGCATACACATCAGTTTCCGAAAAACCGCTTATATGAAAGTTATCAAAAGTTAAATCAGTTATTTCGTTTTCATAATTTTTGTCGAGCTGTGTATACGAATCCTGGAAGTGTTTGGCATATTTATTGACAATATTCTCATAGCCCAGTACATCTTTAGTATTATCAATCATGGTATCAAGTATGGTGAATATATTTTTTTTTTATTTAAAAATTGCCAAAATTTGTTTAGATTACTGTTAATATTGCTTTCGATATTGCTGCAATAATTTTTATATGATATATCAATGTTTTCTTTGATTAACGTTCTCAGATTTTTGAATTCAGTCAGCACATTTTCATCTTTGTGCTTTTTATACCGTTTCCAGGCCCTATGCTTTAGTTTAATATTATGTATTATTTTACTTGTAAACCAGGGTGGGTAACTTCTGTTACTTTGCCAATATACACTTCCGATGTCACATCATTTACCAAATTTAATGTAGGAATGGACGAACAGGTAGACATTACTTGGCAAATAGTCGAATTCATCCAGGAGTGTCCAAAGCATATATAGAGTGATTCTAAGGTATAGTACGAAAATTCGCTAATATATGGAACTTAATGGGAACTTGAAATAATAGTTAAGGTTTCTTATATATATAAACAATATCTCGAAAATCTCTCCTAACGAATCTGAGAGTTCTCGAATGTGCTCTTTAAGAGAAGTTTTTCCTGAATAACTCCAACATCATTCATTAGAACCTATTCATGTTAAATTAATTTAGGTTATATTAATCGTCTTTTCACGTAGAAAGTGCTCGTTGTGGTAGTAAGTCTTGTTTATTTTTTCGTTATTTTTTACGGAAAATATTTTTGAAATTTGCATTACAAAGTGTTACTTTTGCATAGAAAAAGGTAATCTTGTTAAATGTCAGTAAATTGCAAAGTTTTTGAGAAAATTGTCTTAAAGTAAAAATGTGTTTGCATTTGAGTCGTTAAATATTTTGGAGGATTTTTTATTATTGTAATAAAATGAATCATTATTCATAATGCTACTTTTGTCTAAAAAGTATGGTTCATTATCATTTCACAAATATGTCATTTTGCGTAAATTTAATTCTGCATATAACCCTTAATAAAATCGAAAAAGCCCTGGACATTTTACTTAAAGAGGATAGTTTTCATCCAGCCTTAATTGCACTCCTTAACAGTACTACTTAGTCAAGTAAACAAACAGTAAACAAAAAATTGATACTATTCATTACAATTTTCGAAAAGATAATTACATTGACCTCTACCAATGTTTTGCTCAAATAAACTGTAATTTTGTCTATGAATACTCCGACGGCAACCTGGTATGTGAATAATTTTATATAAAAATTTATGGATTACTTGACAGCTTAAAAAAAATTGCTGCAAAAGACTAGAGGATGATATTTCCATATCCCGACTTCAATGATATAAAATGGTGTTAATATTGAAGATCAACAAATTGTTGTCAATTCCTTTGCTGATTTTTTCGAAAACTCTTTTACACTACCCAGTCCCCTGGCTGCCGAATAAAAAAATTATAATGAAATTGTCGATAATTTTTACTTATATGATTTTAAAGTCTTAAAAAACTTAAGCCGAAATTTATGACAGGTCCTGAGAACATCCAGCATTTCTGATCAAAGACTGAGCTTCCATCTTTTCAAAATTTCTGACAATTCTTTTTAATTTAGCGATCAACTCTGGAAAGCTCTTAACCATTTGAAAATGTCTAAAATTGTGCCTGTTTTTAAAAAAGGTGACCGGGATAATATTGAAAACTATAGACCAATTACTATAGCAAACAATTTTTCACAAGTATTTGAAATGTTATTACATGAATACATGTATTGTTATATGCATAATCGCTTGAGCCAATGAAGATGTACTGTCACAAATCTCTTTTGTATCACACATATTTTAGCTGACTCTATTGATTCTGGACTTCAGACTGATGTTTTATACACAGATTTCTCTAAAGCTTTTGACAGAGTGAACCATGACATTCTCATTATGAAACTCAATGCTCATGGATTCTCACTGAATCTCCTAGACTTCTTTAAATCATATCTTACTAATCGAAGCAATATGTTGAATGCTCTGGCCACCAGTCTGTCCAGATTATAGCAACATCCGGTGTTGCACAGGATTCCAATCTTCCCTACTTTTTAACATCTTTATTAATGGCATTATTTGTGGTTTGAAGGTAAACTGCTTATTGTATGCAGACGACGTGAAAATCTATTATAATATCAGAAGCATCGATAACTGTAAAAAGTTACAATTATAATTAATGCAAATAAACTGTCCTTAAATGTACCAAAATGTAATGAAATGACCTTTTCCAATAAAACAGAACCAATTATTTTTGATTACTCATTAAATATTCTAAGTAAACCCAAAACATTTCGAGATCTGGGTGTAACGTTTGACAAAAAACTTTCATTTCTGGATAATATGAACAATCTAACTTGTGCTTGTTTTAGAGCCCTTAGGTTCAATATTAGAAACTCTTCCGACTTCAACAATATCTGTACATTAAAATTGCTTTTTTCTACATTTGTAAGATCTCGAATTTAATATGCGTCCATGCCCCTCCTATGAGGTCCATATTCAGAATTTAGAGAAAGTCCAAACAAAATTTCTAAAATATTGTTATTTTTAAGAAGATGGGATCTATCCTCCAATTGATTTTTCTCACTCTATCATACTTGCCAAACTTTTTGAAAGCCTACGGGATAGACGTGAAAAAACACAAGTTATCTTTCTGCACAAAATATTACATAATGCGGTAGATTGTCCACAGATCATTACAATGTTGAATTTTCATGTTCCAAGATTATCCGCTCACATACACTGTAATGTAGCCTCAATAAAAAACTGAAAACTCTTAAAGTATGAAATTTCTATTATTTCTAACTATGTACTATCTTAGTCGTATATATATATTATATTCTTTATTGTTAAATTGCTCTGTATCTCAAGTGTTATCTGCAACTGGATTCAATTTGTTGAATAGTTGTACTAGTAATAAAAAAAATACATATAGACTGCATTCCGATTCGGATAAATTTCTTATTTCGTAGTCTCAAAAGGTCTGTTATCTTCATTATCTGGATCTAGAGGAATTAGAGTTTCTTACGATGCCAGTACTTTAACTATAGATAGAGAAATTAAAATGTCCATGGTAATAAATCTCACCATTTAAAAAAAAATCATTGGAACATTTATTCTATAAAATTTTACGGAGTATTTCCTAGACTTTAAGGGCAAGTTCATTTTCTCTCTCCTACATCTTGTCGTTCTTATTTCAGTAGTATAGTTTTGATTTGTATTCCCAGAAAATCATATAAACTGTGATTAAACTAACCTGTAATAACGACGTTGTATTTTCAGCGACGAGAGAGCCATAATCAATTCCTCACTGTAAAAATATTGTTAACATGGTAGTTGTTGTAACCTGGAATAATTTTATAAATATAAAATCCTTATTTACCAAACCAACTACATAATTAAGAAACATAACTGCGTTAAATATAGAATATGAATGTTTCCTTTCGAAATAGTAAATGACTACAAGAGGTCCATAATATAGTTATTTATGACACAGGGACGAAAATCGTTTTCGTCCGTGTGTCATATACTATTTCTATTCGATTGAAAGAAGAAATAATAAATTTGTATTCATTATATTTATTTTATTTGAAAAATCTGATCGTAATTGACTTCACGTCAGTTTCATTGATTTTTTTGTTTATAATTCTTTACTGTCCAAAAAGTACATTTCGCCGGGAAAAGAAATCGCCTAGCGATCACAACAAAAAGTAATACCTATTATAAAAATGCGATTTTTTCGTCCCAATATAATCATAATAATAATAATAATGACTTTATTGAAAGCAACTAGTACAGAATATAATTTACGGTAAATATAACTGAATGTTAGTTTATACTGGTTTTCTTAAAAGGCGAAGTTCAGTAGCGCAAATGTAGGAACATGTGAGGTCATGCATGACCACTATATCCGAACCAAAAACGTCACTTTTCAATACAATCGAATAAAAGCATATTTTCAGTTTCGAAACTAACAAAATCCCAAATAGGCACAACGATATAAAAAACTTCCATCCAGATTATTGAGGGTAAATATTTACTTAAAAAAGTAACTATCTGTGAATAATTAATCATGGGATATGCGCTACTACCCACTTGGCTGCTGTGCTCCCATACCTTTTTAGAATTAGTTTAAATAATTTTACCTAAAATGTTAGACTGAGGCGAAAATTTTAGAAATCTAAAAGAACATTGAAAAAGTTTCGTTTGTATTCTTAATTCGCTAAGTCCGCCCCTGTTGTAAACATACAGCAGCCTACCTTTCGTTACTTTACCTGTCAAGCAGGTTATTTGGCTTGCTGAGGTCCATTGCAGCCGAAACCACAATGTATTTAATATTGTTATTGTACTAATGTAATAAAGTAATCTTTACGAGAATGTAATGAGTGATGGCATCTTCTGGGTGCTAATCTCTCTGTTTACCGGCATTGGTGAAAATGTCAACACCTACATAATTGTTATATAACTTGAATTTAATTTTATTGTGTTCACAAATCAGATGGTTTGGGAGCGACAAGGTTAATTCATTTAAATTTATAAATTGCTTTTTCATTGAATAAGCCCATATTCTCAAATACGGGTGCTCAGTGGCGTATTTAGGGTATCGGAAGTAGGGGCAAGATCCTGTTGGATCTGTAGAATGAAGAAAGTTTTTAATTACATTTTTTTTAAACATTGCAATGTGTGGTGTGTTTGCATAATAGCATTATTGTTAACCATTTTTTTTTAAATATTTTTTTAATACATTTTTTTAATATATTTTTTTTGATATCATCAATCAAGTTGGTTAAATCTCTTACAGGCTAAAAACATAACAAATATTGGTGAAAGCTACGTTAAACGCAGGTATTGTATAAAATCGGTATATGTCTAAAAATGTGCATTTTTTACTATTTAAATTAATTAATTACCAGAATTTATTTACAACTAAAAATTTAACATTCGAGTTTGAACACTATTGTTACAAAAAGTGGATGTTGAGGAAAACTTGTTATAACCCTATATAATTAGCACGGTAAGGAATCATAAAAAAATCTCTTGTCGATTGATAGCCGAATTTAAATGTCTTTCACAATCACGTGTATGAAATACTTAACGTAAGTTGCATGAAGGCCACAGAATATGTGACTCATCTGTTGTAACGTCATCGTTTTTTGTAGTTTATGCACAAACAGTAATGACTGCGCCATTGCTAAAAGCTCATTATGCGAGAACCCAACCAAACATTAAATAATCGCACGCTTTCGTGTTGCTAACTGTAGAATAACTGCCAAGCATCGTATAATTTAGATAAATATTATCCCAATTTCCTGCACTTTTCTGCCTCGATGCTGGTTATACAGGTTGCACATATTATTACAGGTATATGAATAAACACAGCACATGAATTTTTATGTGGTGTGTGTATTTATATTTATATTTCTTTATAACTGCCGGCTCCGAAAATATTTCCGGCACCTGATAATTAATCCGACACTAAGTTTTGAGAGTTTTAAAAAATAAGCAAAAGTACTGTTTTTTGATATTTCTTTATAGCAATTTAACGATTAATCTCTACAGTTTCAATAAATATTATTAAAACTTTAACGGCAGATGAGCAAAACCTTGTATTGAGAGCCGTCAGAACATATATACCTAAGGTCATAATCTATTTGACATTTTATGAGATAGTTATACAACTGAACATTATTCTTTTGAATTTAATTATTTAATTCATTAACAATTGATATATTATTATGTTTACATTTTCCACGGCTCCGCCGATAACATTGTTATGAAAATATTTTTTATCAGTGTTAGCAATCACATATTATTTTTTCTATTTTACTAAATAAAATGTAATTAGTTTCTCTCAGTTTTGAAATCAATTTTCTCAAATTAGTGGTAAGGCATATTTATTATATCAATATTCGGTGCAAGATGATAAGAAATTGATTTAAGAAACAAAAGAAAGGAGCTATAAACTTAAATTATCTCATTTTGTGTGTTTCTTATACATTGTCTATCCATGCTGTATCCACCAAATACAAGACTAACGGTATGCGCAGTTTACAGTATAGCCTTGCTCAAGAAGGAAGTCTTTTTGAGCATATAATTTGAATTATTTATTTATTTACGTATTATTATTATTATTTTTTTTTAGAGTAGATATTATTTTTCTTTATGAAAATACGACTTTGATTTTTTGAATTATTTTTTGTTTTGAAAAAAAAATCCATATCTGATTGTGTGCTGTTCTGATATTTTTCATAATTTTAATGTTTTACTGTCTGTGGCGTTTCGGAAGAAACAATGAAATTGTTAAATATTCAGATAATTTTAGTAAACACGTTAAGGCGCAGAGATTTCTTTGGATCAACGAGCAGCACTCTCCACTACAGCTTTAGCGAGATTGAAATTTGCTTTTCTTTTTTGTCAGTTGTGTGTTCCTCGCTGGTCTGGGCAGGCGCCCTGACGCAATCGTTAACTTTCGTTCGGACTTCGTATTCAGACGGGCAAATGTAAACTGCGCATACCGCTAGTCGTGTATATAGTGGGTTGGCTCGATTTGTAGACAGATTGGATAGATTATCTATACCTACGATTGTATTCATAGTAAAGCTTAAAAATCCGCCCATTTAAGTTCACAAATTTAAAGTCCCTTATCCTCAAATGAGTTGATTACGAACCGCTTTTGAAAAATATTTAGCCTGCGGTAAGCTTCTTCTCGCGTCACGTGTTTTTCCTTATCTTTAGTTTCTTGTCTCTTTTTTTAAAAAATATATGAAATATTATGACCATTAGACAGTTAAGTTTGCCTTATTTTCAAAAAGATTTCAAATAGACTTCTTAAATATACTGTATCCTTCCTATAAGTCCAGTTTATACACGCCACTGTACGCTGTTGGCTTTAAATACGGAATTACTGACGCTTTTATTTTAACTATTCATCACCTCATGTTCATGTGAATAAAGTATTGATTGGCTGGAAAATGTGGAAAACTCGGCCTTGTAATTTTTACAAACTTTGATGTACAGAATCACAACACAAGGGACTTTTCCAGATTTTTATTACCCGTTAAATGCCTAATTTTTCAGGAATATAAATTGTATCACACATTTAAAAAGACATTTATTATTTTACTAAATAAAAAAATTCTATCCGCTTGTTTTCATCTAAAAGACATTAAACTAGGAATACTCTCAATACATTCGCAGCCGGAATGAAAACCCGGAATACCAATACCAAGAATTGTTTGGTATTGTCGGAAATATTTTGCATTTTCTGTTTACAAAATAATTAAATCCGCTTTTAATTTTTCAACAGATCATCAAAATTTATTTTAAAATTTATTGAAATCTCGCACGAATCGTCAAAAAATAAAATTATCAGTAATATGTTTAAATAAAAAAAGTTAGTTAATGCTTTTCTTTGGTGAATTTTGGGAGCTTTTAACGATGGATGAGTAGACAAAATGAATCAATGAACCAGAGTGAAAATATTCAGAAAGTCCAGATTTCAATCTAGTATTACAAATTTAAATTTTATTTGAAATTCTTAAAATACAGGAAAATTTAATTTTTATCATTTAAAGTGTCCCAGATTAAAGCGATAAATCCTTGATGCTTTCTTTGCTGCAGCATTTTTAAATTCATAGGTATGTTTGTTTACGGTTACATAGTTAATACATTAAAGCAGATTGATGTTTCTGAAATAATTTAACTTACGAAACTGGTTTTTCATATTTTTTCCCAATATAACTCACATCTGCGATCGTAGACATTGATTCTAAAATTGCCAATACCAGATGATCCTTTTAAATTTATATTTTAAAAAGTATTGTTTTATCTGTTCTATTTAAACAAAATTTAATTATTTAATAGAAAGAAACCCATAATCATTTGTAATATTTCATATAAACGCAATAAATAATTTTAATCCGAAACAAAAATCTGTGTATATTATCCCATAATCATTTGTAATATTTCATATAATTGCAATAAAAAATTCTAATCCTAAGCAGAAATCTGTGTAAAATACAAGGATTCTAATCAGCAGTTAAATTGTGCAAATTTACATAAACCTTAAATTCCTAGCAAAAATTATCAACATATACATGGTTATTCATTATAAATTACCCACCTCTTTCTTATCGTTATTATTGCATATAGAAAAAAAGTTTTAAATAAAAGTTGTGTGGTTATGACTGAATTTTGCTAAAATGTTATCAAAAGTACAGTAGCGTGCTGATTTCAGGGGATACAAAAAATATAATATATTTTTTAAATATTTTACACTGTATATTATTAAATTTTTGGAATGATGCTTTGTTCCTGATTTCAAAAATATACCATATATTACCCCTACCATATACCGTTTTTGAGTTATTAAACGTCGAATATCTTAGGTAGTAAACTAGTTACAGTAAATATGGAAAAGTTACCATAATCAAAGTGAGCTATGAAAATGACAACTATTATGTTTGATAAGTGACATTTCTTAACGAAATAATCAAAATGGTTTCCAGTGAGGAAGAAACAGTCCAAATATTTACCTACTATATACAAAATAACAAAAATAAACGTGCAGCAAAAAGAGCATATTATAGGGTGTTGTATCCAAATCATCCAACTTCATCAGAAAATACGGTCAAAAATATTTACTGAAAGGTGAATAATACCTCCAGTTTTAGTAGAAAAAAGCGTGTGGTTCAAGCAAACCAGGAGGAACAGCTAGATATACTGCTTGATTTCGAAGGTAAGCCCATCCATATTTATTCGCGAATAAACTTTTTTTGACACATTGTGTTATTTTTTAGAAAATTCTAAATGTAGTATAAATAATACAGTCGATCAATTAGGTAAAAGTTATTTCAAAATCCAACGTACGGTAAAACATAACAGCTACAGACCATATACAATTTTACCCGTACAAGTGTTAACAGAGGCTCATAAAAGGAAAAGACTGGACTTTTGCCGCCAGATGAATCAAAAGTTGGATGAAGATCCCGATTTTTTTTACTAAAATATTATGGACTGATGAATCATCCTTTTCTACGGCAGGAGTTTTTAATAGGAAAAAAATCAAAAGTCGTGTGGAAACAAGCACAACAGAAAAAGATTGGTAAAACAAATAGAAAAATCAGAAAGAAAAACTGTTAGCGTTTGGTGTGGAATTTTCAGAAACAAAATTGTTGGGCGTATATTTTATGATTATACTTTAACTGGAGTTACCTATCTCGAAATAATTATCCCAGAAGCAGAAGATATTTTTGCAGAATTTTCCGGAAGCCGAACTTGATATGATTTGGATGCACGATGGGGCAACTCCTCATTGTTCGAGATCATTTGAATAATGTATTCCCAATATGGATAGGGAATAATGGCCACCTAATAGTCCGGATTGACCCCTATGGATTAATTTTTTTGGGGATTTCTAAAAGATAGTCAATAATAATAATAATAGTAGTATTCAAGTCATTAAAGACAGGATTCGACTTGAAATAAACAATCTGAATGTAAATAATGAAGCCATTTCCGGTGCAATTATAAATATAAGATGACTTTATCAATTATGCATTGACAATAATGGTGGACACATCGAACATCTTTTATAAGTTATCATTTATTTATATTTAAATTTCCTAAATAAATGTTTGTTGTCTAATTTGTATAAATATTTGGTTTTTTTCTTCCTCACTGTAAACCATTTTGATTATTTCATTAAAGAAATGTCACTTATCGAACATAATAGTTGTCATTTTCATAGCTCACTTTAATAATGTTAACTTTTCCTTATTTACAGTAACTAGTTTAACTAAGATATTCGACGTTTAATTACTCAAAAACGGTATATGGTAGGGGTAACATATGGTACATTTTTTTAAATCAGGAACAAAGGATCATTCCAAAAATTTAATAATATACAGGGTGTCCCATTTAAAAAATATTTTTTTGTATGCAACTGTACTTTTGATAGCATTTTAACAAAATTCAGTCATAACCACACAACTTTTATTAAAAAATTTTTTCTATAGGCAATAATAACGTTGATAAGGGGTGGGTAATTTATAATGAATAACCCTGTACATCAATTATGGTATAAAAAACCCATTTTTCATATTTTATACTATTGAGTGAGATTTTTTGATAACCATCGAATTTTTGCTTGGCCTTTTGAAGTGCTTATAAAAATACATTATAAAATTATTGAGAAAAGCAATCGTAATTATTCATTAAGATGTCTATAGTGTGGCAAAAATTAGCACAAACAAACTGCAAATATAGTTTTTAAAGCATTCAATTTTACATACATACTTCTGAATGATGTAAAAGTGAAAGTCATAAGAGTTTCCTTCTGTCCTCTTTCTGCTTTATCCCCTGTTTTCAAGAAGACTCGATACTATTCTTTAGCAATTATCTGATAACAGTGCAATGGATGATAAAAGTATGCATAAATAGGAATACTGGCAATAAAATTCGGAATAAGGAAGTTCATATTACTATTTGCGAAATCGAAACTTACAGACGGTAAGGGTGGATTTAGAACGCGTAGCGAGAAATTATTTATTCGCCTTGATTTTTACGGTTATTTCGTCATAAAAGACTTGTTTTTCACTGAATATTCAAATACATGAATTTATAGAATAGGAAGTAAAAAATGTTTTCAAGCCTTGTCTGTACTGGGTGTTTTAGGATTAACTGGACAAACTTAAAATCAAAAATCGTGACCTCAAAGTAAGAAAAATGTTTTATATAGAGGTATGTCCGGAAATGCTTCGTTAAAAAGTTACTCCCCCCAAAGATGGAGGCTAAAATTAGGTTTCCCACTTATTTCTCAAATTTAGAAAAAGATGAGAGAACGAATTGTGGTAGAGACTTTCTCCTAGTAGGAACGTTTCTAATAGATTTTTTTTTCAATCATCCCTTATCGGTAAAATGGGTGAAATTAGCAACCCTCATTTTATTTTTTTATTCGAACTTTTTAACAGACCCTAATTTTATGATATAAAAATGTGTCTTGGAAAGCTGCATTCATTTAGAAACTTTTTTTGTGTTATTTTTTCCTCGAACTGATAGTTTTTAAACAAAAAATAAAATGGCCTCAATCCACACGATTACTGAAAAAATGGCATTATTTAATGAAATGGAAAATGCGTGGTGATCTATTCGTTCTGGACATTTTTCAGTTTATTAAATAATACACTTTCCCGAATAACCGTGAGTGTTGAGAATATTTTAATTCTTTATTCAAAAACTATAAGTTCGATAAAAAAATAAGAGACAAAAGAGTTTCTAAATGAATCAAACTTTCTAAGGCACTTTTTTATATGATAAAATTCAGGTTCGTAAAAAAAGATCGATTAAAAAATAAAATGGGATAATTGAAAAAAATATCCCTTAGAATGGTTCCTATTAGTAGAAAATCTCTGTCAAAACTCAGTCTTTTTTAAATTTGAAATAAAAATTATAAACCTAATTTTTACCTCCATCTTTAGAGGGGCGTAACTCTTTAACAAAGCTTGCAGTCCAGTTAACCTGAAACACCATGTATAACACTCCTAGATTGGCAACTTTCTGGCCATAATTAATAATTGTTGTAAATTACGTGGTTGGGTAATAAAATTTTTTTTCATAAATTCTGTTTTTTGCAATATTACAATACAACATACAAATTCGCACGATAAACAAAACTAATTAAGCAAACAATTTGTGTCTGTATGTTCTACAGGAGAACATAAGCTACGAGCTCACAAACAATGCGAATACTGCAAAGTGAGCTGGCCGACTAAATAAATGACGAAAATATAATGAAAAGGTGAGAGGTCAGCCCTCTCATAGTTCCTCACGTACGTCGCGGCATCTTAAGTCTGTCATGAATGAATATATACTTTGAACTGAAATGGAAATAATATATATGTTGAACGAAGGTAAGGTAAATATTTTGCTGATTTTTATCAGCATTTGTTGCATTTTACAAATACGTACGGTGTATACATAAGTACTCCCTCCCTTATTACCATCCGAATTGAATAAAATAATCGGATGCAAGACAAACGAGATTAGGTTAATTCAAAACTACTTTTTGGTACATTTAAAACCAACACGTTGGTGTGTGGTTTTTGTACTTGCGCTGATTCGATTTGGTAATAGACACTTGAAGTTGGTTTCTCCTGATCATCACCTTCCAATCCTTTTTTATCTTCATTATCTTTTTTCTAATCTAAATGTGGTCAAAACTCAAAAGAAAAATACAAATATTAAGAATTTTGTTTAATTTGATTGAGCTGTATTAAAGGTGTTATCAGTGCGATACAGTTTTAAATATCCATATTTTGAAAAAATGGTGACCACTATTAATTTTTTTTATAAATTCCGTTGTACGAAATATGAATTTTTATTTGAAATGATGCATTCAAGTTCCTTCGTACGGAAAAAAAAATTCCACTTTTGATGTTAACGAGATGTCTACAAGTAATTACCCACAAAAATACGGTCAATGGGAGAATATTACTGTAAAATAATAATAATACTAATAATAACAATAATATAATAATTATAATGCTAACAATAATAAAATAACTGAGGTCGAAGGCCGAACTAAACGACGCTTGAGCCTGACGAAAGCTTGTAATTTGATCTTCGGTACTTAGTAGGGCCTGCTCTGATTCAAACTAGAGCCGCAATCTTCATGGACATTTCTTCAACCAAAATTTGGATAAAATTCTGAGGAATAGTTTCCTATTCTTCCTGAATTGCATACGCCAATTCATGCAAATTTTCCATTTGTCCTTCCCTTTCTTTTATTTTTCTTTTTATTCTACTCCACAAATGCTCGATTGGATTCATATCTAGAGACAAGGGTGGCCAATATTGTGATCCCCCAAAAATTCGTTCCTGATGCGAACGCGATTCACTCCTTTCAGTCATTGTTATCCCTCTCCAATCATACATCCACCTCCAAAAGCTACCCTTGGCTCCATGTGCTGTTCCATATATCTCTCATACCTCCCTCACCATATCAAAACGCGTCCATCCGATCTAACCAAACTGAACTTTCGTCAGCTATTCCCAATTACAGGAGAGTAACCCGATGTTGTGGCTTCAATAAGGAGCATGCGGCTCGTCTACTTGCCCCAGGTTCAGCTTCGTGCAACTTTATTCGAATTATCTGATAAAAAAATCCTGCAATGACGGGCCTCTTACAATTAGAAAAGTAAACAGATCAAGACACCCGTACAATTTAAAAATTGCCGCTGATGAAGAATGCCGGGATTAAAGCTGAAAGATAATCTGCATCTCAGTCTTGGATAACAGTTTTCGTATTTCGGTGAAAAAATTAACGTATGTTTATTAGTTTAGAATAATGTAGGGTATATAATTTAAGATTCTGAGGCACAGGACTTTTATGCTTGTATCGAAAGGATTGCAAATATATTTTAACATTTTATTGATTTCTATAAATAAACTTAAAAGTATTCCACAACGATGCAAAGAGGAACAACAAGAGTTACTGTCGCCATACTGGCTGGCTGGCATCTTGGCCGGTTTTAGACTTTACCCTGATCTCGTTTCAATGGTACATAAATATTCATTTAATACATAGCTGCTTACAATATATACATTGTGATAAACTTTTGTTGTTTATTATTTGTATTTAATTATAAAAATAATCTTGTACGTGATAAATTGAAATGCAACGTATTTGTAGGGTAAAGTGGGTACCTATATTATGAAAAAAACGATGTCACGTATACAATAAATATAACAGTTGTTATGGCGTTGTTTAAAATGTATCTAAACTTTTCTTTATGGGAGAACTGGAATTGAAATTGTAATAATTATTATGATAGGATAAGAACATTTAAATTTTCATTCTAAAGGAATTCTGCCCATCGTCTCCCATGCATGTTCGATTGGCGGAAGATTATCATTAACATCTTGTAGGAATCTTCTAGTTATGACCACAGCATAGGGTTCTAAGATCTATTTTTAACCAATTATCCACGAAATGGTCACTCAGAAACTTCTATCATTATTTTCTTTCTATCATAAGCTTTTTATATATCGACAAATACATGATATCATCCATACATTTATATATCCCCATTGTCTCTAAATGTGTAGCCCTCTAAATGTGTAGCCCTCTAAATGTGTAGCCCTCTCCCACACAAGGTCATTCCAGACCTTCAGGGATAAAGGGGGTTTTCATGTTGTGTTATTATTATTATTATTATCTTATGTATCTCAGTCAGTGGTTAATCTTCAGATATTTAATACAAAAAAGCTCTCCTTGCCACACCCTTTTCAGTTGTTCCCAAAACAATTTTCTATTCGTCTTAGAATATATTATGCATTTTCTTATTTATCCTTTCACAACATACCTACTTAATTTCAATATTTTCCTCATTTAATAAGTTCATCATTTTAAAAATGTGTGACATACCCTTAAATCCGTGCTATTTGTCTGGTTTAATGTAATCTACAGTTTATATTAGAAATAGAATCATTTTTGTCTCCAGTTTAATTAAAACCGTTCGCCGGTAACCATTTTAAATTCTTTTAGACTAGGTACGATCAGTTTATCACTTAGATACGTTAGCAGATAACTAAGATTTTATTCCATTCTTCATTCATTTACTACATATCCGTTTAAACATTTTTTAGAAAATATGAATATGAGTATCTGCTGTACATATTTGCCAACCTGCGTTATCATCTTTTTTCATACTTACACCAGCTAGCTGTTCACACACAATTAGTTTCACACTTCACTTGATTTCTGCTGTGTATTTAGATTTATTTGTTGTGCAAGAATAAAGAACAAATTAAGTAGTATCAATAGTGGTATTGTTTTATTATTATTATTATTTTAATGTGTTTCACGGAGATGCCAACTGCATCACGTAGCTGTGCAATTATATTACCTACATAAATCATCGCTTGCATGGCTACACTGAGGAAATTGTAGTGATGCGTAGATTTTATCATGAACCTGAAGAATATAATAGTAAAACCTCAACAGACACCATCGTCGAGCAGATGTGAGTAAAATGTGAACTGAAATAGATGTATCTGTAAAGAAAAATATCTTTTGTTTTAAATACTTGACTAAGTTTCTAGGGAATCCCAAGAACATACAACAGTATTTATCGAATTTAAACAATGTAAATTTTTTCACTACTAGGCACTTTAATTGTAGGAGATTTATTGGAAATTGCTATTTTCAAATAAACAACAGAATGGAAATGCATAATACGAGTATAATAAATACAATTATCCGTAGTCGTTTATAAAATTTAAATTACTTATGTTTATAAACTAAAATTCATGTACATTCAACTGAATTTACATGTTTATTATTAGACAATATTTATATTACAATAATTAATAGGTACATATTTCAATTTACGTAATATCTTTGGAATTCAAAATAAAATAAAATTATACACATAAAAACAATGGCGACATTTATTTGTACATATACGAATGATGTCATCATTTATTATATTTTAAATTGGATATGCGTTGGCTGAAAATCGGGTGATTTACCTATTGCATTATTTCGTCACCATTATTATTTAAATTAAACTAATTTTATGACGCAGAAAGGAATATATTTTGCATTTTGCAAACCAATAAAAGCTGTTTTCGATTTCAAAAGAAAAAAACGTTTTCTTTAAAAATCAATATATAAACAAAAAATGCGTTTTAGTGAGGTGAAATTTTGCTATATTCCTTTCATATCAATGAAAAATTTAGAATTGGAGCCTGTAATTCTGTTAATTCGTCTAATTCAAATTTAATTTGAACCTACTGTAAGAGAACTGGTAAGAGACAATTAAGAGTAATGCGAGATAATTTTCTTGTAGAGCCGTATAAAGAAATCATTCCGTTTCCTTTTACTAACCCTGTATAGAAACATCGAGTTCTTTTTGTTCTTCAGTTCTTTGTCAGCCCTTTTTTAATATTACCACCCACATTCATCCGTGATAATTGGGACCATTTTACTCCCATTCTCTTTTGTATTTCCTTTTGTGATTAAACATTTCGTCTCCACATGACCAAACTAAAATAAGGTACCTCGGAACTAATGCTTTTGTTTAATTTTGTTCTACATTTATCGGACCCACCTAATCTACACTTTGTCTCTCCCACATGCATTTCTTAGGTAACCCAAAATTAGGCCTGTTTAGAATTAGACATTGATAAATTTACTACCATACAACAAATCTGGTAACAGCATGATCACACTACTATTTTCATCTCGAAATAATCATGTGTTTCTTATTACCAAAATGTGGAATATCTTATAATATAAACTTTCATTATTTTAATTAAAATCTAACTTACTCATTTTACAAGAATGCAACCATAGCACCACTAGTACTGAAGTATCTAAGAATTTTTATTAAATTTATTTTAATTATCTCAAATTACGGAACAGATAATGTTTCTCTTGTAGAATTAGTGACCGTTTACCAATTCGAATATATTAAATTCAATATTTTGAATACAAACTGTCCTTATATTCTTCGTAGAATGTTTTAGCTATATAGCCTTAAACCGTTTAAAGTCGATTCAACTCCGTAAACAGAAAAGGAAATATGTGAAGATGTTATATAACATAACATAACCGTAACTGTAATAATATTGGATGATCTAGCTAAAGCCGTTGTAGATCTTTATCTGTTCAATTATTTATTCTATCGACAATTTAGACATAAAGAGAATACGTGCTCGAAGCGTAAAGTAATAAAGTGCCGCCTACAAATGAATAGAATAACGATAAAGATTTTACCTGCACACCAAAACGCCATAAACCAAATATTTACAAGAAAATAATACAGTGTGTGTGGTCGGGCTACGCTTATGGCTTAAAGGTTCCGGTAGCATCAATTATTATCATGCTTGTGTGTGAACATAATTTTTATACCTGGAACTATTAGAAACTATTGTATTTTTAATAACTGAATGATGTTTAATGGTTATTTAAATCATAGTGTTAATAATAATTTAAAATAATTGTTAAGTAGTAGGTATTGTATTCTTGATAAAAGTAATGCAATATTCACACCAAATAGTGATTTACAGTGTGTACAAAATTCTATGGGAATTTCAGTTTTCGGTTATAAGGCATAATCCTGCAACAAAACCGATACCTATTTTTTTGGAGACAAATTTAAAGTTACTATCAGATTTTAGCTATCTCTTTTTTCTTTCTTGTGTAATATGTATTTTTTTAATGTTGTGTCTTATGCAATTTACGAGAATTTTAACGAATCTCTTGCAAATTTTCTACCTTCTCTCCTTTTTATTTTCTTAAGATATAACATAAACATGTTTTTTTTTAAATTAATACATAATATTAATAAATGATTTTATTGATTTTCCATCCACCAACTTAACGCGTGCTATATTACCACATGAGGTATTCATATGGGGTAAATCAAACACCAGTGTTGCCTTATGTTCCGGAGACATATATTGAGTCCATTGCTGAGAATGGGAAATGCCGTATTTACTGGAACCACTCATTCCCCACTAGTCCTCCTCGACCAATAAACCAAGGTGATGTATGTCAACGAGATTTTTGTATCTGCAGAGAAGAACATCATCCTGAAGGAGGAGAGATAAGCAATCACATATTATTAATTCTGAATTAAATTTTTAAGTCATTTGCAAATAAGAGCTTGGCACTTTCAATAAATAGTCTTGGCAAGAACATCAATAAATAATAAAAATAAGAGAGGCCAAAGGTTGGACCCCTGAGGGACCCCCGATACAAATGAATACAAGTCAGACCTAAACCCATTATACGTAATATATTATTACCATACTCATACTCATCTACTGGAGAACCCAAAATCTTTCAGTTTTGATATTATTATAGACTGACTGATGATGTCAAAGCCTTTGAGAAATTTGTATATACCATATCTACTTGTCCATGTTCATTATTTAGGTATTGAGGCAAAAACTTCCTATCCTTAATACTTAATATAATAACAAGGAATTATCAACATTTCGTATACAAGTATTAACTAAAAAGATATATGTATTCAAAACTAAAATACATAAGATCTCTGCTGCTGCCTTAAAAAACTGTGGACAAATAATGTTCTAACCCATTTTAAGTTTTGGTACTTCTAGTTTACCCTGTATAAATCATATATGTTTGTAATTTAGTTGCCAGGGATACCTGCGTAAAACTGTTGCATAATGATACAAATTTATGTTTGACAATGTCGCTTTAATGTTTTTTTAATGCACATTGTTCAGGAAAATGGAAACATGTAAATGGCTATATTTTTTAGCTCAGAGGCATATTGTTTCGGCGCATATATTGTCTAGATACAATTTATCACTAGATAACAATTGCACCGAAAAGAGCAAAAAATTCCATTCTACTTTTGCTTTGGACAATATCCAAGACTGATATTATATAGCCCACTGCAGTCACATGAAACTGATTTATCATAGAGTGAAGCAGAGGATTTGTCGATAGTAAAGTGGGCGAGAGGATAATTACAATTCCAAGTTTAAATATGCTTTTATCAAATCCATTATGTTATGTGAAATCTAATAATTTCATGAAAATAAAATATTAAATTTGTATACAATTTTATAGACAGGCATATTTTTCACACCGATTAAAAAACTTATTAAATTTTAAGTCTCAAATATTTTGTTTAAACTGACAGTATCAGCAGTCTCATTAATATTATTTTAAAATCATTACTTTTCTCACACATATGAATTGTTAATTTTTCTTAGCCACTTCCAAATTTTATTGCGTTTGTCTGTTATTAATAGTAATTTCACTTAGAGAGTAATAGTTTGACTTCAGTGTCTAACAACCTTAAACTCATTGTCACATGCTTACTGTAGTCTTTAAATGACTCAGAATAATGATGCTAATTTGATAGATTTGTCATTGAAAGAAATATATGAATAAAATCACCTCCGCGTTATTTGTAATTTCTAAGGTTAATATATAAGCCATTGTATACGAGGAATCAAAATTGTGACACTACTTTCCATTTGAATCTTTTTTGAGTAAAAGTATTGGATTTGGATTACAATAAAATTGTTGCATCTTAATTCCTCATTATTTTATAAAGCATTATTGCAAAATCTTGAAAAGGATTTTCTTACATTACTCTGATTATTGATTTTCCTCTTTTTTACTTCATCCTATGCTCAATGTTAACTTAATGATGATCAAGACGCAAAACTACTTGTCTGTTCTTTATGTTGTCTAATAGATATATAGACACCATATAATTTCCGTGAATCCCGGAATCGGCTTCCCGATCGGCCTGTCTTTTCCACAGAAAAGGAGAGTAGCTGTACATTGCAGCGAGATCTTGCAACACCCCCCGCCCAATTACTGGCATAACACAATGAGTTGGTGGTTGTACGTATTGACCGGTAGCTCAGTTAGCAGGTCGTGAATAAGAACTTAGATTCAACTGAGTTCTCCTCAAAATCTGGGCTGGGCGCCAGGACTTTTGCCAGTACCAAATAAATAAAAGTTTACTTTAATAGATAAAGATAGTGTTAATTATTGAATTCACTTTGGGAAGGAACTAGAATAAAAAAAAAATTAAATAAATGTATAATTAACTAGTAAGAACATGTACAAAATTTACATAGGCTCAGATGGCCTCTTTTAGTTAAAAAAGTATAGTGGAGGTTGAAGACCAACAAAATAAACAAAAAAAATTATATGTTATTTAAAAGAAAATGACTGATCTCTTACAAAAAATTCTTCTGACAAAATATAAAATTTCACTGGGGAAAGATCTTACGTAACTTCAAATGGGTCAGTCCACCAACGGCTTAGCTCTGAATGGGTTCGATGTTATCCTTGAGATGAGATGGCAGTTGTATAAAATATCATTTTCCAGCTCCACCCAGTATATAATGTTCAGTTCGATCCACCAGTTATCCTCTTCTCTTGGTCCAGGTATTTACATCAAAAGGGGAGAGTTTTATAAGATCAGTACTATAGGCAAAACAATGTAGAAAGCTGTGATGTTTGAATTGTCCAGGAACGTAGACAAAATATGAAAGTTAACACAAATTTACAGATTAAATTGCAATCTAACCAAACTAGGAACATAATCATTTATGTTATTATGTATATTTTATGTGCTGTTCAAAGTACACCTCCACTGTGAATATGTAGTAAACGAGTGTTTTAAACCAATTCGCGAGCACTTGAGGAAATAGTGGTAAATGCTTTGTGTAATATTGGTGTTAGAAGTGAAAATGTTTAGTGATTGTATCAGACGCAGCGGAATATGCATTGTATCTCAAGAAAGTATTGGTGAATGTAACACTAACACACACATACACACATCTACATAGTTTTAACCAGCGATCACAAAAGTAAAAGTGTATTACAAATATTAATGTGCCCACTACATCATTTGCGACTTTCCAGCCGCAAGTATTGGTGGTTTGATCCACGTTAATACAGACGTATTTGTTATTCAGATCAAAATATATCTTATTTTGTTCAATGCTATCAAATCTTTGTGATAAATATTTGTTTCTGTGTCGACATATGAACATTACTATACTGCCTACTAATACACTTTTGTAAAAATTATCTAAATAGTGGATTATCTGTAATATTACCACTCACCATCGCGTTAATCCACTCACATACTTTCTATGATGTGTGAGGAAATGTCTCTTAATGTTTGCTTTGACGTTGCACGAAAGCACTTTTTTACAGCTTTTGCAATATAATTCTGTGCCGTTAATTTGAAACTCCGATAAATCACTAATCCACAAGTTCACTTTAACCTCTGAAGGAACTGAAGAGGATATTTAATAAGAATTAACGTCCGTTGTCTTTAATTTCGCACTCTTTACGTATCGAAGTGTTATTCACATAGACGTTTTATAAATACTACGCATTTAGAGCAGTGGGCGTAAACGTGATTAAGGCGGATCCGCCTATATCTGTTCGTTCGCACTGCTATTGGACACTCGCCAATAACGAGCATCCCCGTCAAGATGACGATCAGTAAGTAATTGCTTTTTATAGCTGTAAGCCGTCCAATTACCGGATAAATACTTATTTTTATAAAGAAATAGTATATTGCACAAGTGTTAAAAATAGCACTTTGAGAGTTTGGTGATACGAGCCATAGACGAGTGTCATAAATCGTATGCTTTTCACATGTGTTGCATACTATACTTTTTCAACGACTGCATCAAATATATATTATATCAAGAATAGCATGCAAGAAATGGAAAATTCATTATTGATTTCTGAGAAAATTTCATTCTTGATAAAAGTTAGTGTTTGATGTCAAACCTACTTTGGACATCTTAGTTGAGTTTATGATTTACAGGGTGCGAGAAAATTAAGAAAGTATTGGTTCAGAAAAAAAATTATTGTTTTATCGTAATCTTTTATGTTTTTAGATTTACAGATGTTTTAAGTTCCTTCAGAATATATACTGTTAAATAGCCAAATAAACCTCTAAGAGAGGTAGGGGTGGGCTTTCTTTTTTATTTACTTGTGACATCCCAAGCGGCCTTGCTACCTCCAACTCTACAATTGCTACGAAGTCTTGTACACGTAGATGCTAAGATAATTATGTATGATTTATGATTAATGAACTTTGTTTGATTTGATCACTTTTTATGATAAAAGTCCCGGTTCAATGCTGGACGCGTCATTCTTTCTTTTTCTTAAATTTTGTACAACATTTAATTTTCAACGGGAAATTCTTTTTTTTTTAATTTTTTTAAATTATTGAACACTTTCGAGAGAGAAAGATTATAAGTTCTAAATCTGTCGAAATTTATATTATTTTCATTTAAAAATGTATTTTTTTTTCTTAAGCTACACATCTAGGGACAAAACTAACATTACTGCGGATTCAGCAGGTCAAAATATATAAATTTCGATCAAATTACCGAAAAGATTAAATCGAAAAATATACGTATTGTTTATAGATTACCATATAAGGAGCGTGTGAAAAATTTTCACACGCTGGTAGAGTGCGTTAAGAATTTATCACATGTTATATGAAATCAATAATTTTCAAGATTAGTTAGTAGTGCATTTTCAAACACTTTTCAAAGCAGTCGTAAAAAAAACAGATTTACTGCATATCACATAAGAATATTTTATCATTTCGGAAATATTTCATTAGGTGTTTATAATATAATATTATATCTACGTAAGTCGTCTCTGGAAGCTATCGCTATTTCCCAATTTCTACTTATAAAATGCACTGTATGACACCAACCAACTCATATTTGATACATCTTAGTTTTACGTCAAGCAGAACTGAATTCCTGAGTGCCATTCCAAAAATCAACAATTTGTTTTCCATTACATCTGTTCTGGGGCACAGTGTATGTGTAAAGTGTTAAGCTTTCACGATCGACGTATCTCAATATGATTCATGTAACTTGATCACAGTACAGGAGATTTCATAAAATGTTAAGATACTCAAGGTATGTATTTTAATTGATACGTACAAATGATTATTATTGTGCCGGCTCTGGACGCACGGAAAATGTCCGATGCCTAGTAATATCTAATCTGTTTATCATATAAAATACCCTGCGTATTAACCGTATTTATACTCTAATAGTTGCTTGGTAGTGTTCCGCTGTTAAATTAATAAGTTGTCGTAGTTTCTCTTCCAGTTTTCGATGTTCTCTACAGTCAGCACTTTTTCAACAAAATACTATGGCTGTTGAAACAAATAGAATAATTTACATGAAACAACCTATTTTATTCCATATTCTGACCCACTTGACCGTTTCTTCTTTACCATAAATTGCGCTTGATAGTATCTCTGAATTAGAGTGTGATGTTGGGTTTTAGTCATTTTGCATTAGACTTTACATGTGCAGGCCTTGGCTTTTATTTTTATACTCCCCCAGATATAGATTTGAAATGCATGCTGTCTTGTTTAATGTATTCTGTCCCCTATTTTATTCACATATCCCTTAGTTTTCTCCACGCCCTTCTAGGTCTCAGTGGATCTCTTGTTATTTCAATATTTTTATTAATATTTGTTAAACAGAGGTAGGTAGATCCGCTAAAATTAAGGTGGTAAGGTACTCCCTGGGGGCTACTGCAAATAAGCCATCATATATTTATTTGAATGCCAACTTTACAGACAACCTTGCAAGGACCGTCAAGGGGAGGCCACTTCAACACTTATAGGTAAAAATGTAATTCAACGCTTATTAAACAAAATTTAATTATTCTATTGACATATACACGGTAGGTCAATGAAAACGAAACATGCGTCTTTTTTGCCTTTAAGCTCATTTTTCCGATAAACGCTTGGAATCGCCGATTTTTTTTTTCAAGAGGGACATATTTATTGGGTATTTTCGATCACGCCACTTCAACCTTTAAGCGGTGGTGAAATTGACCACTAAAATTTTAAATGGCAAGCGGGTCAAGTAGCACATAGTTTTAAAGCTCGTTAAATTCTCTTTACAACAGTAAGTACTTACTTTTTAAATTTGGGCTAATAGTTTGCGAGAAATTGTGTTCCAATACTAGAGAATTTAATGAATCGCGATCGAAAATACACAATGAAGTGTCCCCCTTGAAAATGAAAGGGTGTTATTTTATCGGTCACCAATTTAATGTGATTTTAATTATCAAATAATTAGATTTGTTCTCAGAATGATAGGTCTGTCACCAACTTGTTAACACCAAACTATTTCAAAACGATTATCTATAAATTTGTGGCAAATCACCCAAAAACGTAATTAGTCATCAAATAATTAGATTTATTCTCAGAATGATAGATCTGTTACCAACTTGTTTATACCAAACTATTTCAAAACGATTGTCTATAAATGTATGGCAATCAGATGATGATCTGTAATTGTTGTAATAAACAGGTATGTCTGTCCTAATTGAAAGTTAAATAAATATACAAATTTCTTAAAGACTCTTGTATTTATTAAAAATTTAAATATTATGAAAACTACGTACGTTATGTATGGACATAACTAATAGTAAACTAACGGTAAACTTAAAAATATTAATTGAACAAAAAATTTAGTTATGCGAAAGAACTCACTGAATAATAGAGCTGGTTTTGATTTTGTGGGGCGCCCTCTTTTCCTTTTTTGGCCAATAAGCACATTTTTTTGCCTCAAACAGGCAAAAAAAGAATAAAACATACATCGTAATAAGGTTCTGAAACATTTTATTTGGTGATAGATCTATTATTTTAAGAACATAGTTATTATTCCGAACGTAAAACAGATTCATTGGACATAAGTTACGATGATTATTCGTTTATTTTGGATACAAACTGTTATAAATTTGGATAGACATGTTTCGAGACGCTTATGTTAATGTGAGATAAAAAATAATTTCTGTGACTGAATTTCATAATCAGAGGATTTCGTTTGATGACAAATATTTATTATGGTGACAAATAAATTTATTCTCAAAATGAAAAATCGACGGGTCCGAGGGTTTTTCGAAAAAATGAACTACTTCATTAAATTCTTTACTTTTAGCAAGAAATTTCTGACAAATTATTAGTCCAAATTTAAAAAGTAAAATACTGTTGTAAAGAGAATTTAATGAGCTTTAAAACAATGTTCTACTTGACCCCCATGCAATTAAAAATTTTTACGGCGGATTTCACCACCGCTTAATTGAGAGACACAATACGTTGAATCTTCGAGTATTAACTTAGTTTAATTTCAACAGACAGTAATAATTCTTTTCTTTATAAAATATCATTTAAAGTCAACTCAAAAGGGCACAGTTTTACTAACATTAACTGCACTTCTTTTCATATAACAGGTAAATTATCTGAATGCCCTCGGTGCGTTGATTGATGCGAATTTTATAAAAATTTTTACTCATCTTCATAATCATGTTTTTACGTTGAGGTTACATTGTATATTAAAAATTATCAGTATTTTTGGAAAGTGGAAGCTACTTAATTATAGAATCGATTTTGTAACGCTAATTCAACAATTATCTCCCTGTTTATATCGAATACCAAAACAAAATTATGTGCACTATACTTCAATTTCGATAATTTTCATTTTTTATTTATCTATGAAGCATTGATTGAGAAACTCATTAAACAGGCTCCCTATTTCTACGTATATATCTTTGAGTTTCATTACAAAGAAATATTGAACGTTATTATATTACGCTCACCACAAATATTCTCTCCTTCATTTATTGAGTAAAATATTTCCGGAATGATTTATTATCCAGCGTCAAAACTTGGAGGGAAAACTAAGAATGATGCCGAAAACCATTCTCGTTAAATGATAAGTTCATATTTCCAACAGAGTCCTATAGTATGGTAATTTTCATTTTTAAAGTTGGTTGTGGAAACAAGCTATTATTCATTATTAATTTATGACACTTTCAGTGAGTAAAATTAATTTAATTAGTATGTTGTGGAACTTTTATAACAATAGTAATAAATGTGCCTTGTATTGTTTTCAATCCTCTCACGTTTCTCATATTGCATGATATTTACTAAATGCTTACATGAAATTTGTGATGAAACTTTTTCTGTCTTGGACTATAATATCCATCAAGAAATTGTTGTTGAGAAACATTTCTAAAAACTAAAATTGGACAGTCATCAGAATATGGTTTCGCAATCGTGCATTAAGGACACTTGTCTCACCCCAGAGTCCTTGGTTCGATTTTCGGTAGAGGAACTGGAGTTTTTTCTAAAACTAGCATATGCTGTCAGATATTGGGTGTATATCCGTTGTCGCTAAATGTGTCGGTCCATTCCATACAGGGTATCTTCAGGGACAAAGGGGATAATAATCCCTGTGGTTGTAGTGTAGAAACCATCAGACATGCCCACCATTCCATATATTTTTTTTGCTCGAGAAAAGTAGGTGATATGAATAGAGATCGAGAGGTAGTGATAACTTTCTGAGACGACTTTTATGTAGATATAATATTATACACCTATAATATTAAACACCTAATGAAACATGTCCGAATACAATAATATAGTCCTCAAGGAAACGCATGAACTTTATTTGAAACGTATATTTCAAATTCTTATAAGCCTTCTGCGTTTTCTACACTTAATAATATATCGCTAATAATAGCGAAAAACAAAAGCCAAACATTCATTTATGTCACGTTGCCGACCTCAGAATTTAATGTTCTATCCAAAACTGAGTTAGAAACTTACTGTCACTGCCGTTGAAACCGGATGTAATAAATACTAATAGTGTAAGTAATAAATGTCACATAATGTCTTTTCATTTGTGTATTGACCATATATAATACCATTTTTCTAAGTTAAAAATTAAACAAAAAAAAGGTGAACTATATCTCAGTGATACCCGGTATACGAGATGAGTTTTAAATGCGTAGTTATATTTTAACCCTCAGTATATTTCGTCATGTACAATTGATTGGCACTGTAAAAAAATTTTTTGAACAAAAAAATTTTAATTTCTGATAATTTTTTCGTCCTCCAGCAACTGACATTTTGATAGACACTGGATAACTTTGTAAACGCCATTCAGAGAAATGACGGCAGTGTTGCCACTGCTAGAGTTCGTCATCACAATTATCCTATAATTGCATGCATTGCATGAATTGCAAATTTTGAATTTAAAAAAAAATTATTACCCTAATGTCACGGACATTTTGCGAGACGATATTAGACTTATTTAATATCAGTGTAGACGCCGCACTAAAACAAATGTAATAGTTTATAAAACATTGAGCTCTTTTTTAAGAAAGTATGTTATCTGTACGCACTGGCCGAAAATAAGAAATAAACCTCAAGGCGGCCAAGGCGCGATTGATTAGTCCTTTGTGGAGAGCGACACTTGTCACTTGTAGCTTGCACTTAAAATAAAAGGTGCTAAAAGTATCTGTTTATCTATTTCTTCGTGTAAAATTAGGTTTTCCTGACACTTTTATTATAAATAAACAAAACTCGTCACGTAAGCACCAAATGTTAAAAATATGCAATACTTTTTCTGTGTATTTTAAATTATTGTTATTGTCTCTAATTTATAGTTTAAGTTTAATATGGTTCATTTCTAAAAATGAATCAAAGTTGAAATCATTTTAAAAAGACGCATTTACTTTAAAAGAACGAAAAAGCAGATTTGTTTACTTACCTAATACAACAGTTACTACATGAATATATCATATGGGCTTGACGTTTGGAGAGCATTTCATAGTCGTTTTGCTTGTCTAGCATTTCCATCTACTTGAAAATATGCCTTTGACATATCCAGCACTAGAATAATAAAATTAGTCGCTATGGTTAATCACTACTTTTCACAAAATGAACCACCAAAGGAACAAATTATAAATAATAAATTTCGGTAACATAGTAACTCAAAACTTCGAATCACAAATTTAATCACAAAAAGCTATAAATAACGGTATTAAACACATTTTTGTAAATGCCAATGCAGATAGGTACACGAACACTAGCAAACTATCAATAACACTGATTTTTACATGGGGTGTAGTGTTGCCAGATGTGTGAGAATTTCACATAGGTTATTAATTTCATTATAAATAAATCATGATGCTTTTCAAAAAATTTCTATTGTCCTAACTGACGGTTAATTTAGCTAACTGAGCATTGAAAAAGCGGGTCTTACCAGCGCAACAGAAACAACAGAAAACAGCAAAAGACTATTATTTATTTGGGCTTACACAACTAGTGCTGTTTACGCGAGGTTCCGATTTATAAAGATCTACGTACACAGTATAAAATTTAATTCAGTTTTTTTTCTTTTTTAATGGGAGAACTGACCGAGGTAGGGGCTGACGACCTAAATTTGACTTTTTTTTTAACTCTTGCTAATATTGGTGTAAAATGGTAGAAATTTTTAAATAATAGTGCAGGTACACAATGGAAAATAATGGTATAAATACCATGAAAATGGTATATCTGGTAACACTAATTAGGTGGGTGGTTAAATGTGTGAAGATTATAGGTTACATACGCCACGCCACGTTCACATTATGGCGTGGTTGAATTTTTATCTTGTAATGGCCTATCCCGAATAAAGTGCTGATTTCTCAAGAAAAAATTGATCTCTTTTATAAAAAATGACGTATACTATCCTCCTAACCGTATAGAGGAAAAAATGCAAACTGTTAGGTATGACCAGTGAAAAAAGTGACAGAAGTATGTGAAAATACAATACTGCAAAGTATTTTCCATCACCTGATTGTTATTGTGTTGCACCTTCGGTGTTTTACTATTAGAGGCCAATTAAAATAGTAGAGAGCTGATTTATTCCTTGAACCCCCACATATTTCAAATTATTGTAATAGAAGAGGGTGAATACCTACTTCTTAAAAATAATAATCCTTTTATAAACTTCGAAAAATAAGATGGGAACATTAAATTCCTCTCGAGATTCCCCTAAAAAGTTTACTATTCATCGGGAAATTTAGTTTTAGTTGTACATTCCATATGAAACACTTAAAAAGAAATGTTGATTGGTGCAAGAAAAAAGTCAAAATTGTACATTTCTCACATTGAAAGGTATTTCAAAATGTTTAAAAATTATTTCAAAAGGAGCAATTAATCGTTTAAGTAAGTAATTATTTCATCCAAAGTTATTATAAATTCGGAAATGAACTTACTGCTAGGGCTGGTTTTTTAATCGCGGGTTAGCTAAACTCACACTTTTAGAATTCGAATTTCTTCAATTTTACATTAGTTTTGGAAGTGGTTATAGCAACAAATATTTTATGCTGAAGTAACTTTTAGTTGAAGTGGTTTGAATTAGAATTTCATCGATTTTTGTGAAAATATAATGCTAGGTAACCTCCAACTTATGTTAACTCACGATTGTAAAATCGCGCCTAGGTGAGAAAATTGCATAAGATATGCAGCAACGTTGCTTCAGTTCATTACATCATTTTAGCTAAGATATAGAATGTTTCCAGTAACCAGGAGTTCCAAAACAGTTTCAACATATTTTTTTTGAAAGTTGATAACTCAGTTACACGTGGGAATTAAAAAAAAAGTGTCAGAGGGTTTCTACAGATGTCAATAATCGGTGCTTTAAATATAACTACACACTTAAGACTCACTCTGTATATAATGCTTTGACATTGGTGTGCAAAAATTACTTTTTTCAAAATTTCATTGATTCGAATCTCTGACAACAAACAGAAATATTGATTAGACATGTTAATTCTGTGTCTATATTTAACATGCTTCAGAAGTTTTGGAATAAGTGTAAATAGAGAATTTCTGCTAACTGGACAATAGCAATAGCGAAAAATACAACATAATTTAATCACAAATTGTTTGCACATTTAGTATGAAGTTTATCAATTGGCGCGTTGTCTTTCTGTACTATTTTTTTAAATATTATAAATAAATAAACCTTTGTACAGAAATTTCTGGTAACCATTTGAATTAATACATCGTAGTGATACTAGGAACATAATTAATAAACTTTAAAAATGTTTTATTTTAATCTTAAGCTTTCTATAAAGATAAGGAAATTTATAGTAGAAAAAAAACTGAAAATGTTAATTTATCCACTTTCTCTTCTGTTAATAACAAATCTAATTAATTTATTCTTATCTCTATTTTACACTTCACCCAACCATAATGTAATAGAATTCAGTCGCGGATTTTTTTATGTGGATATATATCTAGAGCCCTAACCTTTAAACCCAACGTATATTAGATAAAATTATTTATTAGGGCTATTTAGGATTCAATTGTGAAAAGCGAAAGAAGTAAACAACGATAACGGCTAAGCTGCAAGCATTTTTAGGGCAAAATAGATACATTATTTAGACTTTAGATATATTTAGACCATAAAATACGAGCATAGTAATTGAGCAACAAATTTAGAAGAACACTTTTTCAGGGACTGCTCTAACTCGACTATTCATAGCAAAAATTGTATTTGAATTGTATTTTCCTTTCTTTTCATATGTACACACATATGTACACATGTTTTGCATATTTAGGTTTTAAAAATTATTTTAAATTAAAAAAGTGTGAAGAAACAAACATTATTTTCATATATTATAAGTGTGGTTTTAAAGGAAATTAAATGCCAGGATTATTTATTTTCATAGAATAATATTTCGTTGATTGACTCGACCCTTACTTGATGAAAATCCATTTTAACATCGAACTGAATAAAACTTCACGTTTTAAGATTTTCACAAAAATTTTTATATTCATATATTTACAAAATATATATAAACATGACAATTGTTTCGCCAACACAGCGGCTTCGTCAGATGTGAGTACTAGACTAGCTATTACAATTATGAGTAGGGTGTATATATAAGCTTGATGACATAGTAAAATTGCATCCTAAATAAATCACAATAAAAATAGAATTGTAAACTTGTAAATATTAAATATAAAGGGATCATTCACATTTAAAAATATAAAATATATATATAATAAAGGAAAAAAATGTATTGTTCTATAGTTCTTTTTAAGCTCGTAAATTGCCAAAGGATAAGGGTCAAGTTTTTTACTAAAAAACCTAAAAATGTCTATTGATAATATTTGTGCATTGAAATTAACTATAAAAAGAGCGTAACAAATTGTAGGAATTTAGAAAGTATAAAGATTTTAAAAATAATTAAATATGTGTATGTAAAGTAAACTTTTTTCAATATTAAAACATGTTCAATAATGGTGAGGAGTTTGTTTCCAGTTGGTCATTTAGAATTATTTCTGAATCTTTTAGCTTATTGATTTCCAAGGATTCTAGTAGTGTTAATTTTAATCCTTTATTTTCGGAGTGCAAAATCTCGAAGTTTTCATCAAAACTATGGTTTTTCTTCTAGGAGATGATTTGCATAAGTAGAATCTTCTCTTCTGTTTCTAAAACTTCTTTTTGTGTTCTGATATTCTTTTCTTGAAGCATCTTCCGGTTTGTCCAATATATACTTTCGGGCAGGTACCACATTTTAGCTTATAGATTCCAGATTTATTTTCTTTATTAGTTTTATCTTTATTGTTTTTAATTAATTTACCAAGGGTATTATTCGTTTTATAAGCAATATCAAACTTTTGTTTCTTTAAATTTTTAGCGACTTTTTCTGTAGGGGTCCCAATATATGTAAGGGATTTGAAATTTGTTTTCTTAGTTGAAACAATAGGATAAACTAGTTGTATAGCTTTTTGGTAAGTTTTTTAGCCAGAATATTATCAATCATTGATGGGTTATAACCATTGTTTTTTGCGATTTGTTTTATAATTTTTAATTCTTTTTCAAAATTTTTGATACACAGATTAATCAATGTCCCTCTTTCTCAGGAAAATTTTGAAAAAGAATTAAAAATTATAAAACAAATCGCAAAAAACAATGGTTATAACCCATCAATGATTGATAATATTCTGGCTAAAAAAACTTACCAAAAAGCTATACAACTAGTTTATCCTATTGTTTCAACTAAGAAAACAAATTTCAAATCCCTTACATATATTGGGACCCCTACAGAAAAAGTCGCTAAAAATTTAAAGAAACAAAAGTTTGATATTGCTTATAAAACGAATAATACCCTTGGTAAATTAATTAAAAACAATAAAGATAAAACTAATAAAGAAAATAAATCTGGAATCTATAAGCTAAAATGTGGTACCTGCCCGAAAGTATATATTGGACAAACCGGAAGATGCTTCAAGAAAAGAATATCAGAACACAAAAGAAGTTTTAGAAACAGAAGAGAAGATTCTACTTATGCAAATCATCTCCTAGAAGAAAACCATAGTTTTGATGAAAACTTCGAGATTTTGCACTCCGAAAATAAAGGATTAAAATTAACACTACTAGAATCCTTGGAAATTAATAAGCTAAAAGATTCAGAAATAATTCTAAATGACCAACTGGAAACAAACTCCTCACCATTATTGAACATGTTTTAATATTGAAAAAAGTTTACTTTACATACACATATTTAATTATTTTTAAAATCTTTATACTTTCTAAATTCCTACAATTTGTTACGCTCTTTTATAGTTAATTTCAATGCACAAATATTATCAATAGACATTTTTAGGTTTTTAGTAAAAACTTGATCCTTATCCTTTTATTCAGTTCGATGAATAATATTTCCTATGTATTTCGAGTTATTACAAATTTCCAGTATTTCAGCACGTTCAGAAAATGCATTAGTGATGACGACTGCAAGACCAATAAATTTTCTAACAAATAAACCATATTTTCCATCCACTTTAATTCTGCAAAGGAAAGGATGCAGAAAAAGTGTATGAATTATAGTAGAGCTTGGATACAGTATTGCAAAGTTCAGGTAAAACTTGGGAAATAGAATTATTTTTAATGCAAATTTCATACTACATCTTGGCATGGAAACTTGTTCGACAAATAATGAAATTTATGTTAATGGAAACAACTTTTCTTAGTAATCATTGAAAAAATAAGTAGGTCGGAAATAATTTAACTTTTCCTATTCGCATGAATCGAGGTATAAATCGCCCTCTTTTGTTAGTAACACGTGGAACTCTAGACCGTATAAATTTCTTTTTAAGGTAAAGAGTTATTCTCTATATATTGATCCGCCTTCTGTTTGACGAAACTGAAATCTAAAGAAGGGATACATTAAAATGAACTGATCTTATACTGCGCCAAGGGATGTGTTGAAATATTGTAATAACCGTTCAAAAGCAGTACTCATCATAATAAGAAGAACAAAGAGATTTTACGATAATGTTTATACAGATTGTCACGAAATTGTCATGTAAAAAGTTCCATGTATGACTTTTTAAGTGAAAAATATATTAATTTACAAAATAATAAAAAATACTAGAAATAATACCTAAACAGGTACCAAAGTCGAAACCCTCTCTGTTGGAATACTTTGATGTTATAATTTTTTTCTTCAAGCGTATATCAATACTTGCATTATATATTGCAACACGTCCTGGAGAAAGAGCCACTTTTTGGACTTTCATTCACAAAAATGAAACAATGTACACTGCTGTGCAAAAGTAAGTAGGACAGTAACAGTAGTAGTGTAATATAAATGTATCTGCTTTTCCACGCAGATAATTTACTAATTGCTGATCATATTCAACCATCATTTATCTTCCGTCTCCCAGTTAAAGGCCTTCTTTTAATACTCCTTTCTTCTTATCTCCCTTTTTAACTCTTATAGGTACAGTAATAAGTGCTGCCCTACTTAGCTTTGCACAGCAGTGTACCTTTTTTAACAGTTTGACACTTTCAGGAAAAGTATTGCACAAATTATTGTTAATAAAAAGCTGTAACAAAGCAACTGCACCTTCACTATTGGAAAAATCTTCTCGGCTATATAATACTTCTAATTCAGTTTTAAGTTTCAAATGATTTATGACTGGATACTCCGTTTTAACTAATTTAAACATATCTTGAGGAAAGCTTTTTTTATAATCTTTAAATCGATCTGCGTGAAATAACTGAGACATTGCTAAATGATTACTGAAGCCAAACCTGTTTTTGATATCAGATGTAATTATATCACAAACTTCTAATGAAATTCTCCTTTTTGATTCTTCCGTTTTACATCTCTGGGCAGACTGCATGGATGTCTCCTCCAAACAGTTATTCAAAATTTTATTTCTGATGTCTTCAATTTTACTGTTAAAAACGCCAATACACTTATTTACTGTTATGACATCGATATTACATTTTTGTAATTGATTGAACAATATATCACAATGAGGCATAACTAAATGAAAAAAATTTAACCAGTAAAGAAAATGTTCATTTTGTAAGTAGTTTTTTAAACCAATAGCTTGGTTTAGAGTGTTGTTTTTTGATTCATTATCAATGATTTTTTCTAAACAATCTAATAATTCTGTTCGATAGGTATAAACAGTCTCTATGCACTTTGTATTAAAATTCCATCGTGTTGGAGCCGCTTTAGGTAATTTCACCTTAACAACATTATCTAACACGGCTGTTCTTTTTGGCGATTTTCCAAAGAATGAAGAAAAGCTATGTAAATTAGCAAAAAAAATGTTTATGCTTTTATCCTGGCTTGATGCTTTTTGTAAAATTAAATTTAGTTGATGAGCGTAACAATGAATAAAATTTGCTGAAGGATAACTTTTTTTAATTTTGGCTTGTACACCTTCAAAAGCACCACACATTACTGATGCTCCATCGTAACTTTGTGCTATTAATTTTTCAGGACTTTCATTAATTTTCAGACATTCTAACTCTTTTAAAATTATATCTGTCAAATGCTGCGATGTCGTTCCTTGAGGCTGAATAAATTTCCAAAATCTCTCACATACAACACCGTCTAAAACGTATCTAAACACAAAAACTACTTGTACTTTTTTGGAACTATCTGTGGTTTCATCCACTTGAACTGCAATGAAGTCAGATTGATTAATTTCAGATTTCATTTCTTCGTGAATAATCGCCAGTATCGAATCTAAAAGTTCATTTTGAATTGCTTTCTAAGTGCCCTTAAACACAGTACTGTTTTGCAAATGGTCTTTAAAAATGGCATCTAGTTCAGATACAAAATTTACTAGACCTCGAAATATTCCCAGGTTATCAGAGGACTCAGTTTCGTCATGTCCGCGTAGTGCTAACTCAAAAGCTCCACAGAATAATACACAGTCTATTATTTTATTTAAAATATATCTATTTTTAGAAACGTTTAAATTTTTTCTATAGGCACTGTCTAACTGCATTCTAATATCAACTGTACCAAGTGTTGCTAGACTACAACAGTTATTCATATGACTTGATGCGAGCGAATGTTTCTGTACTTTTATTTTTAAATGTTTCAAGTCATTTACACCTATTTTGGACCATATAGGATCAGGATCATCACCAAATAACAGGCATGGGAAACAAAAAAACGCATTTTTTACCTCGCATCCGCAAATCCACTCGGATATATCGTACATTGAATTTCGAAAATACCTATTAACTTATTTTTTCTTATCAAGAGATGTTTGCTTTATCGTCATATTAGGTTTTGGACGGCCACCACCTTTGAATTTCACTCGGTCTTCATAACCCAACTTATGTCCATCTTTCAGTTTTAATATATTTAATAGTAAACACCAAAAACACTGTTTTACTTAATTTCACGACAAGTAGAGATTTATTAATAAAATGTTCACAAATACAAACATTAAAAACAACGCGACAGAATTTACCGACCAACGCGTACCTAGTCAGCATTGAGACTACTCTACTGAACTTCGTGCATTACTGTTTCCGTAAAATGTGTCAGGGACATTGTTCCCGCCAGTGTTTTCTGTCTCTTTTGCTTTCTGACGATTCGCGCATAACTCTATTTCACTTTAATTCGTTGTAAATTCGGTCCGTAGCTAGCTTTGAGGACAAGTTGTGGATTGACCCAAGATTTTTAAATTCTATAAATGAATAATGTAATGAATATGAATGTAGAGGCTCGGTGCTCGGAGGGGATACGAAATCCTGCGATCTAGATACTTGAATAGTATTGTGCATAGAATGAACTAGAAACTTTAATATATTTTTAAGAATATTAAAAATATGTACATTATATATTTTTAAACTTCAGAAAATGAATAGCTCTATTTTTTTATTTGTATGTGGGAGGTCATTGACCAAATGAGCCTATAGAAGAACCGCCAGTGCGGCGCACGGTAACCGGAAATTGAAAGAACAATTTTTTCAGATACCGGACCAAACCTAGCGCAAAATGTTTGTTTTGGTGTATACAATACTGTACTATAGTGGCAAACATTTCTATTGGTCGGTTTTTAAGCAATTTGCCATCAAAGTAGCGAAAAATGGATCAAGATTTGAAATGTTGATAAAAAATAGTTAAAATTAAAAAAAACGTCTGCCCAGCCAGCTTATGGTTCACAAGGCACTACAAAAACCTTAACTTTGGCTGGCAGACATTTTTGCCAATTTGAACTCCCGAACCACCCCTTAAATGTAAAATTTTTTTTTCAGTTTTCGTGTCTGTACTTTTTTTGTCATAAATATTAAATATCCTTTGGATATGTTATTACAGTAGAAAATACGAAAAATTTGAACTTTTTTAACTCGTGCAGGGGTGGTTTGGATGGGTCAAATTTGACAAAAATATCTGCCAGCTAGGGTTAGGATTTTTTTAGGGCCTTGTGATTGAACCATAAGCTAGCTGGGCATGCGTTTTTTTGAAATTTTAATTATTTTTTATCAACATTTCAAATTTGGATCTATTTTTCATCACTTTAATGGCAAATAGCTTAAAAACCGACCTATAGAAATGTCTGTACACTATAGTACAATACTGTACACATCAAAACAAACATTTTGCGCTAGTTTTAGTCCGGTAACTAAAAATTTTTTTTCAGTTTCCGGTTATCGCGCCGACCGGAATTTTTGTCTGCCAACGTAATTGGGGCATGTTGAATAACTAACTACCTATGCGGAAAAATATCGGTAACCATTCGATTAAAAAAAATTTCCCCCCATCCCCGTCCGTATCTGCCATACCAAAAATTTCAAAAGAGAAAAAGATATGATACTCATATCGTTGATTACTGACTGGCAGACGGTAACCTTTTATCGTCAAATTTGCATGCTATTGCTTAGACTATATTGAAATATTTTAAGATTTGAACATAAGTGAAAAATATAGTAGTATAATAATGCCAATATAAGCATGGAGAGAATAGATCACAATTTCAAAAAGAACTCATTGAGAAAAGTTAATTTCACAAAATGTAAACTAAGATTTTTATGACAAGTAGCAGCATAAAATAATAAAGTATTAGCATAAATATTATCAGGCAGCGAAAATGCGAAAAATCGTATTTTTTAAATTAATTGATATGTACGCATTTATTTACATACCTGTAATATTGATTGCATATATTACAGATTGTGAAGTCAGGATCTAAGAGGGAAGCAAGGATTTGTCTTGTCTTATGACTGCGTAGAGTTAGTTACTTCTCGGAACGGTGTTTGGCATATGATTCGCTACGATACGCAGTAAAAAATATTAAATCATTTTACACCCGCCAGTGTGTATTAGAAGACTGAATTTTTGCTAAAAATCACATAAGATGCGCGATACATGTTTTCGTTAGTGTGTTGAGATGAGAAGAAAGTTTCCTACAGCTTTTCAGTTTGGAATTTTTTTCTAGGACAAATAAAAAGAGGGGGACAATCTTTCGTTAATACCTCTAATACTTATCAATGTTTCCAATTTCTGAATTATATCTGCTTCATCAATGACATGTTCCTTAATGGATTTGTGAATTGTCGTAATTAGAATATTGAAAATCCACATATTTTTAGAGAAGGGCACACCTAGTTGCCATAAAAACTAAATTCTTAGCTAAAATCTTGTTCTGGAATTGTGTTGCAGTATTACTTTCCTCGCGATAAAAAATTATAATATGTAAATTAATTGTACGTGATGCTGATGAAACGGCAAATAAATTTTCCGTCTCGTTTTCAAAGTTATAATAACCATTAATTAATCCAACGTTCTCCATAAATGTGTTAATTTTTAGCATAATTATATAAAAATATGAAGCTAACCACACCGTGCATAGTATGCTTTATCTTTATTTGCGGAATCGCTGTATAGCTGTAGGTAGCTAGATAATTTATATGTAATTGTTCCGTGTTCTGTTTTATTTCCTCTTTCTTGCGCTTCACGCTGCTAGGTTTTACATTCTCTACACTTCTACATCTAATTTTAAAAAACAATATAACAAGTACAAATGGGTATTTAGGTGATGCGACTCCGCCACAGATGAAATTTTTGGTCTGCTCCCTTTATATAGCATTTGTAACTAGAAGCAATTTCTGTTTCCGTTTCCTATCCAACATTATATTATTCACGTCTTATGTTTTCCTTTATATACTCAGACTTAAATAAAGAAAATATATGTGGTGAAAATATGTTTTATCTCCCTACCGCTGTGAAAGATAAAGAACAACTTGTTAAGAATATTAAGCATGGACGTAGCTAGGAACTTTTCCAGGGGGAAAACTTAAAAAACAATGATTTTATTTATTTTGTAAAAAATAAAACAACGTGTATTTTGGGTTGGGACTTCATTATACATATACAGGGTGTTTCACTGGGAAAGGGAAATACGTTAACTGTGGATAAGGGCCACCGAGGTGATTCCAAATAACTCATACCTAATGGGTCTTTTGCCCTTTGTAACCGAGATACAGGGTCATTTATCAATTTTACCTATTTCTTTATTGACTCATAACTTACGACCATCCTGTGTATTTTATTGATATTTGGCACACTTATTCTTCATCACTTGACGAATCCACTAAGGCATTAACAATAAACGAAATGCAGGTCCGGCCTGACGAAAAATTAACAAATTTTTTCATTCTCAAAACAACACCATGTATATCTGAATTTTGAAAATTTCTTTCCATATTTGAAAATAGCGATAAAAACTAAATTCAACAATGTGCTTTTTATTTTTCCACTGACAATTTTACTACTAAAATTTTAATTTCAAATTGTAGTTTATGAGCATTTTGGGATACACACTAGGGTGGGTCAAAAAAACCGACTATTTTTTTTTACTTTATACTCTGAAAAATCGGTTGCTAGACACCTCTAGAAAATTCTCACCAAATATGAGCTCTTAATTTTGATAGAAAGGTTCTCCGCTTTACAGTTTTCCATTTTTTCCTCAGTATTAGAAACGAAAATTCATGTCTCTCTATCAACTGTTCGTTAAAATTCTCCTCATATTTTTTGTAGGAAATGGAACGGTCTACAAAAAAGGTCTCTTAGAATGTTTTCGTAAACCTCACCGTTTAAAAGATATCAAAGGTTGAAGTTTGGTTATTTTGAGACAAATTTCTGTTTTGCTTATGAATTTTATAACTCGTTAACAAAAAATTTTTATGAAATGCACAATTCATAGTTTTGTAGGAAATTAACTGCTCTACAAAAATGGTCTCTTATGATTTGTCGATTAAATTAAGCGTTTAAAAGATATTCATCGTCAAACTTCAATGAACGCCAATTTTAACAATTTTTGATTAATAATTCGGAAAATTTCCATTCAGTCTATGAGTTTCAGGGAAATTTATACAAATTTGAGTTTCTATGAACAAAGAAATGTTTTAAACTATTTTTCTAGTTTTTTTTTAGTCGTAAGCATGTTTAGTTACATCTAAAAAAAAAAATTAGTGCATTATTTCTGACCGAGAGTCAATGATTCATTAAATCGTGAAAAAAGAACGTTCTTGTCAGAAATTTATAATGAAAAGTATTAATGTTAAAGAGAAAAAATGTTCAATTGGTTATTAAAAAAGTTTTTTTATTTAATTATTAAGTCAGTTATAAAATTTCAAACATTTATAAAATATTCGTACACTTCCACTGTAAAAAATTTTCTTTATTGCAGTTCGGGTATTTTTTGCGATGTTCTTTTACAATTTGCAATAAAAATTGAAATTGCTCTTCATATTTTGTCAAGCGTTGATTATATTCAGTTACTAATGCGACTGCTCGCTCTGCTGCATCATTAACAACTTTTAATTGTTCAAAGTATTCTTTATTTTCATTATAATTGTCATTAGTAGGCCATAATTCAATGTAAAAAATAAATTTTAAATTTAAATAAATTTTCGAACAAAGAACTTCTTTATAATGGTTACTTTTACGATAGAAACTCAAATTTGTATAAATTTCCCTGAAACTCATACACTGAATTGAAATTTTCCGAATTATTAATCAAAAATTGTTAAAATTGGCGTGCATTGAAGTTTGACGATGAATATCTTTTAAACGCTTAATTTAATCGACAAATCATAAAAGACCATTATTGTAGAGCAGTTAATTTCCTACAAAACTATGAATTGCGCATTTCATAAAAAATTTTTGTTAACGAGTTATAAAATTCATAAGCAAAACAGAAATTTGTCTCAACCTTTGATATCTTTTAAACGGTGAGGTTTACGAAAAAATTCTAAGAGACCTTTTTTGTAGAGCGTTCTATTTCCTACAAGAATATGAGGAGAGATATTTTTTAACGAAAAGTTGATAGAGAGACATGAATTTTCGTTTCTAATACTGAGGAAAAAATGGAAAACTGTAAAGCGGAGAACCTTTCTATCAAAATTAAGAGCTCATATTTTGTGAGAATTTTCTAGAGGTGTCTAGCAACCGATTTTTCAGAGTATAAAGTAAAAAAAAATAGTCGGTTTTTTTTGACCCACCCTAATACACACTGCAATCAGACTCATTTTATAAATTTTATTACGTCATAATTAATGAAGATTACTTAAAATGTATTTCTAAAACCTACACAATTTGTATTTGTATGCCTCGAGACCATTATAAAATATAATTACAGGTGCGAATTTAGGACCAAATAATAACAAACACAATGAAAAGGATATTCTAGAATTACCAATTTGGTGGATTTGTAGAGAAGAATAATGAATTGGGATAAATTAAATTTTCTATACCACCTTGAGGTAGGGTAGGTCATGAGATTGACACATCATTATCGTACGTGTCATTTGATTGCATATTTACATCTTCTGTCAAGAATGATGAATTTCAGCAACAAGGACCTGGATTTGCTTTATTGTTAATGCCTTAGTGGAATCGTCAAGTGATGGAGAATACGTGTGCCAAATGTCAATACAATATACAGGGTGGTTCGTAAGTTATGAGTCAATAAAGAAATAGGTAAAATTGATAAATGACCTTGTATCTCGATCATAAAGGCTTAAAGACCCATTAAGTATGGGTTATTTGGAACCACCTTGGTAACCCTTATCCACAGTTAACGTATTTCCCTTTCCCAATGAAACACTCCGTATATGTTGTGTACTCACCTTTTTTGTAAGGTCAATGCGATATCTGTATTCATTCCATTTATGTAAAATATTGCCTGACAAGTCCTCATCGTCTGTTGTGAAGTGACACATGCATTTTATACGGAATAATGTATGTATCTATGTCTATGATGGTAAACTAATTCTAAACAGCATTTAGTTCTAATTAACGTCTTTAGCTGTTAAATAAATACTAACACTTGACTGAGCTACCTTTATTATATAACAGCAAAAAGTATGCAAGCTGAATTGCTTTTTTCCAAATCGTTCAAAAAGTTTTTTTGTCATTTCGACTGTATACATTATAATATGATGTTCTTAAGATATCGCTTGTAATTCAAATTTAACTTTAAAGAACTCTTTGTTATCTTCAAAGTTTTATAAGATTTTTATAATATCATTATTTTAATAGCAATTCCTTCGTTATATTTTAATCTTATTTACAAGAAGTTTTATATTTTCTCCTAAATTAAAAAGTTTTCGTTGGTAAAGTTTAAATATAGAAACTTTGTACTTCAAAAAAATTATATTATTTTAATTCAGTATAATGTATCAATATATAGGTAATAATTAATTGTTTTATGCTTTTGTTGCAGGTGAGTATCCTGGCTTACTGCCCTTCGGATTACAGTAAAGGTATTGTTTACGTTTAATATTATATATTATTGTTTTGTATGTGGCTGTATATTTTAGGATCAAGTCGCTTAACCGACAAAACAACTTTTCTGTGATAACTTAACCCATATGTGTAACCTTAAAAATATGTTCAAAGAACACGAGATTTTTTTCTAATGATGGAAATAAATCTACCTTATTTATTTGACTTTAAATGTAGATTTGTAGCAAATATACAGATTGTTCTGAGTAAAACTTCCCAGAACTCATAAATTAAAAAAGAAGTTTAAATTTTGTTAGTGACTATAATTCTGTATACCACAATAAAAATTGACATTGCGATGCATGGTTGAAAGTACCGACTCAAACTTGGCAGGGAAAATTATTTTCCTAGTAACTCATCGAAAACTAAACAGTTACGTTGGAGTTAGAGTGAGTTGGGGGATAGAATCTTAAAAGAATTATTTGCAACCGAATGGATTTTTCTTTCATTGTTTTCGTTAGCGGCGAATCTAGGATTATTTTGCTTTAATTCCTCAGCCATCTGTGAAAGTAAAAAAAAAGGTTTAATTTGAAAAAACATTCATTAATTCAGGAAAAATAAAAATTTGTTGTCATGTTATTAAAAATTACAACGGAATTGGGATGAAAAATTTTGATCTATTTATAAAATTTGTTTAAGTTGTGTACCATATATTTAAATACAGACTCTACACCATCTTATCATTGACGGGCGTACTTTGGCTAAGATTTTAAGTTAACAAAACAAAAATCCGATTGCAAATTTTATGTAAAATTCTATCACCCCAACCTGCCCTAACTCCGACACCACTGGTTAATTTTTGATGAATCTTGTCATATACGTAGCTACTACGAAAACAATTTTCCCTGCCAACTCCGTACTTTCAACCGATTATTTAAAAGCTTACGTAATGTTATATTTTCAAAGCATAGAGTGTTTAGGAACAGGTAAGGAAGAAATTTTAATTATGTTTTTGTTTTTTTTTTTTGAGAGCGAAATCACCCCCTCGAAATTTCTCTTGACATCGTTGAAACATCCTGTATGTATATTGCTGTCACAGACAGTGACATAAACTGGCGACTGTCCAGTTGCTTCATTTCGTTTGACATAAGCTTACATACAACTAAAATTGTGGTTTTGATATGATTCTCATATTCATTTATCAACTTTTGGAAAAAGTTTATTTTTTTTATGTATGTTAATGTGTCGTACATGTTAAGTAACAAATTTCTTAAGTAATTTTCAAGATGTACCAATGACAATACATACATTTTATTTTCAGTTAGTACATTTTATTCTGGCTGCGCTGCCGGGAGCACTAGCAGCATATAAATTTAAGCATGCAAAATTTAATTTATGTATGTAGTTACATTTCGTGGAATATTTCTTTCTTTCTATAGTGTAGTAATTTATTGAGAATGACTCAAAAATTGCAGATCTAATTTATTTTTATAACTTGTTTCTAGTTTGTCTTTTGAGAAGTGTCTTTGACACCATTTTATTTTAATTTTTAATGATTATTAAAACAATAATTCGTCCCTTTGTAGTAGTCTATTTTTATCGATTTTCGGTTTTTGTAGCTTATGTCCACTATTAAGGAACCTTATAGAAGTACTATAACTTCAGAAATATAAATAATATAGTATTTTGTTGGTTACTATATCATACCTTAATCCTAATTTATTCTAGCTATTAATCCAAAGTCTACTGATAAAAAACCGTCTCCTGTAAAATTAAAATTTTGGATAGACTAGCTCTGCTCCAACGGGAAAATTATTCTCTGAGATTTAATTAATTCTGTTGAAATTCTGATGAAATTAATACACATCATGTCTATTATAAAGAAGTTTAAAGGAAAATAATTTAAAATATTATCTATCTATCGTTGTTATTGGTAATTAATTATCAGCCTCTCTATGTCTTCGAAATAGTTAAAGCAGTTTTAATAAAATTTTGCCACTGTTTGATTTTTTATAATGTACAAGTTATTGCCATTAATTACTTCCTCACCCTTCAAAGTGAAGAAGGTGTGTATTCGTGAAAATTTTTTTTAAATGTTCTTGCATTTCTGGATGAATCTGGATGAATTATGACGATACACAAAACTTCAGACAGAAAAAATTTTCTGTCTGTGTGTCTGTCTGTCTGTGTGGTTCACGATAGCAGTTACAGTTTTTCAGATAAGGCTTTCAAATTTGGTGCACACATTCTAGAGGTCAAGGAAGAGATTGGGTTCGTTGATGAGAAAAATCGGTTGACTTTTTTGAAACGTCAAAATGTGACTTTTTTTGAAACATCAAAAATTACTTTTATTACGAACTCCACCACACATCGAGTTTTACTACGGTGAGGAAGTTCTGATCCCCAAATAATTGGCAGCGGTTTTTTATACTTTTTATTCTATTTTTACTCGGCATATAAATGGAGGTATTAGTGTTGGCAACTGGCACTAAATTAAAATTTTTGTCACATATTTGCTACGACTAGTTTGTGATATAATACTTGTTTTTGGAAAAAATTCCCGTTAGGAGGTATGGGTAGTAAACAGTCGATTTGAGGAATAAAATGTATTGTTCGTTGGCAGTCTCATTACCCAGCTTTTGTAATCATAAAAATTATTCTTTTTTAAAACTCTCTGAATGGCCGATTTTGAAATGGCGAGGACAATGGAGCCTGGTGAATGGAAGTTTGCGGATTTTCTTCAAAATTGTTAATTATGTTGGTGACATTGTCATCTCTTGCTCTCTTGTTAATTCTTTTAACTTTTGTTGTTATTATTTCGCAAATTTCTTTCCAACTGTAAACATGTTTTATAATCTGGTGTTACCCTATCAAGATAGCGTGCAACGTAAAGTCGTCTTGCTAATCGTGAATTTTTATTTGCTTCCCCAAATATTTGCAACATATCTACTTTTTCATTGTGAGTATACATTTTAAACTATTAGCACTTATTAACGTCACAATATACACAATTTTACTAAGAAAAATCATTGTAAAATATCATTTTATTTGATGTATGCCTCCTAGATTTGAAAAAAAATTAGGTTACTCTGTTTAAATAGGACATTTTATTATAGATTTTTCAATATTGTTTTAGTTATAACTTCCTAACGGTCCTAAATAAAATGAAACTGTATTTGAGTTTTTTCTAGACTTTTAAATACCGTATAGAAATATGTGCGTTTCTGGGAAAAAAAGTATAAATGACATCGTTGGATGGGAACTTTGAGATACCCTGTACACAGTAAAAAAGTTAATATTTTGAAACTTAATAATGGTCTAAAAAGATCATCATTAATTTATTTAACAAAATTTTACTAGTTGTTTATGGTTGCTTTGATATATTTTTATGAACTTGTTTAACATTTTATTACTATTTGTATATTTATTTTTTAAATTGTCTAAATTAAATTATTTTCATGATTTGTTTCTAATATTATATACATTTTATTCAAAAAAGTTTTTGTGCCATGTAACCATTTTTATTCTAATAATCACGTTTGTAAGTGTAAATTATAATATTTAAAAAATTATTAATTATAATTAATAATTTTTTAAATATTATAATTTACACTTTTTAGATATATTGATAATGGAATAAAGTAATTCCATAAGTTTGATAAAAACAAAGATTTTTAGTTTTAATTTAGCCATTAAATAAGTGCATTCTCACGATTGATGTATATATTTGTATATATAGATGTGTATATATATATATATATATATATATATATATATATATATATATATATATATATATATATATATATATATATATATATATATATATATATATATATATATATATATATATATTCATGAAAACAGTAATATTTAAAATGCAAATAGAAGCGTAAATTTCGTGCTCAAAAGGCAAAAATTCAGGATTTTTACTCTGTTTTCATCCACCTCCTTATTATACATTCTACGAATATGTATTTTTTCAATAAATTTTATTCATTACATTTGGATTTAAGGAGTTGACCATGACTATACGTTTGTGTTTTGTTACCATTTTTTAATATTGTCGAATTACAAAATCATTGGTAATTGTTGTAGTTTCACGTTATAAAAAATAAACAAATAGCTATGGTGACACATAACGAAAAAGTCGATACGTTGCTAATATACGGGGAAGCTCGAAAGATGCTAAGGTGGCATAACGCCTTTATAGGGAAAGGTATCCTGAGAGTAATGTGCCAAATTATAAAATATTATCGATATCGATTAGAGGCAACACTTTGACAGAATGATACAGGTTTCTCTACAAAAAAGAGAAAACCAGTTAGAAAAAGAGCTCGTTCTGATGAAACAGTAGGTCAAGTTCTGCAAAATATTTCCAAGAATAACCCAAGAAATTCTATAAATGATGCTAAGAAGAAATTTAATATGTCGTTTTCATCTATCCAATGAATTTTGAAGGCAAATGGATTTCATAATTACAAAATTCATAACTTAGAGCATCTTTCTCAACCCTAAAGAAGAATGAATTTTTTGTACAAATTATTCTTGCAGCAGAAAAAAGATCCCCATATTTACAATCATATCTTTTGAACAGAGTAATGGTATCTCGAACAAAACTATATCCACTATTGGGCAACCGAAAATTCCCATATAGTAAATCCAGTCGCAAACCAAGACCATTATGGAGTTAATGTCTGGTGTTGTATTATTGGGCGCCATCTTATTGGGAATTATTTATATAGGGAGCACTCACTGGTACTAGATATTTAAATTTTTTGATAGAGGAACTACCTATACTTCTACAAAATGATGGCCTTTAAAATCACCACCGTTAAATTTATTTTTGGGGACACTCAAAAACGAAGTGTATAAGAACCGGACAATAGATATGCACAAGTTAAAAGGAAAAAAAAATAGAATTGTTTGTGATCATATAGACGGAAATACGCTACATAAAATCACAAATAGGACAATCCGAAAAAGATTTGAAAAATATGCGACAGAGGGAGATGGGCATATAGAGAATCTGTTATGATTTATTTCATATTTTATTGTTAGTTTTTTATTTATTTGTTCATTGTGAATTGTTTTTCTTTTTCTAATAAATTAGATACATATTATATTCCAGACTGTTACATTCATTACATCTCGTTTTTTTGCATGGCATACTTCACATATTTTTCTTTTGAACAAATACACCATAGCGAAAGAAAATCATGTCATAATTGGCCAACTCCATAAAGCCAAATGTAATGAATAAAATTTATATTACAGGCTACATAGAGCCTCTCTGGTATTTCGACACATCTTGGCCTATAACTTTTAAACTAAAAAAGATATAATAAATATTGCTATACGAAATAGATAGGAAAAATAACAGCCTTCCCAATTGGTTAAAAATATCGGTATGTTTCTGAGGAAATATGCATCGGGAGCCAAAAATTTAGATTTTCATCAAAAAATGCTCTTTGATTTAATATGCTTAAAACAGTTTTATATTTTCTTTTTCGATCTTCTCCGAATATTAACGAGACATCGAGTTTGAACGACCCTGTAGAGTAATTGTTATTTTGTAAGACTATACATCAAAATACTTGTACTTATCTTTTATAACCTGGCTTCAAATTTTATTTATCTCAAATTTGCATTTTTATTTTCCTTATTTTATCTTTATAAAACAAATTTATATTTAACCTGGAAAATGCCACCTATTACAAAATGCAAATTCCTTTATCTTGGAAGAGACTATAGAGTGTAATGCTAAAATAAGTGTAGAATTAAAAAGCGACATTATCCTTCTTAAATCGGAATTATGTAAATTGCCTGAAAAATCATTAAAGGAGTTCTAGTGACGTTCCCACAGAGCCTGTTACTTTTTTCTTAGAGAAAACGGAGAAATCCGTAGACATCTCTCGGATCAATATAGCTTGCGGCGATAGAAAATTATTGTAATCCGTTAGTAGATAAAAGTATGACAGGTGGACAATGCTATGGTATATATCCTTTGTACGGTTGCCGAGAGATGTTTAATATAATAATTCAACATAGTAAGATTATGTATAGTATTTAAATTATGCTGTCTTACTAAATTTGTCCCTACTACGAGCAGGTTTTTACGCACATAGTTATGAAATAATTCTCGGTAATTACAACGATCCAACTTGATTAAGGCAGTATCACATAAATTTAATATAATGGAAACCATGTTTCACTTTGGGGTTACCCTTTTCATTGAAATTATTCAGCACAAGTTGCTTTCTTTGATAGTATATTATGAACAAAGAGGAATCGCTGCTAATATTGAAAATCAAAAATTTCAATCTCTGAAAAATTCAGTAGTTATTGTTATAGTATTCATCTTAAAATTTTAAATTTGTAGTTCTAAAGAAATTGAAATTTCATCTGCACCAGAAGATAATTTATTTTACACCCCTTCTTTGCCGTATGTATTAATAATTTTGGGATATCATCTCCACCAGAAAATATCATCTCAACCTTTTTTTTTATTACAGCGAGCACGCAAAAATTTAACGATTTATTGCACAGTAACAGAACCAACTATGTACGTATCATTATTAAAATAACTAAATTTCTGCCAGAAAAAAGCCTGTCTGGAAAAATCTTCACGCCAAAGAAAAATGAGCGATCAGCACATTTAAGCTCTACAAATCATCTGCAGGAGATGGCATCATCTCGACGACTTTTCTACGACAAAGTATTGAGGAGTTGTTACCTGGTGAATATTGAACTCAACACAAAAATCAGTTCGCCTATCACCTAGGTAAATCCACAAAAACCACCTTACATAGCATTGTAAATAGGACTGAAAAGAAGTTCATGGTTAATGAAGTAGCTTTTTTTTGACAACACGAATTCCTCAAAAGAGCTGCACAAAAGAAATGTAATATGGATCCAATTTATGCTTAATAGCCAGCAGATAGCGGCTACAATGGGAGGCAATTCAGTAACAGTAACATCTATCAAAAGGTGCTCGCAATTATTAAATGGTGCCTGGCAAAAAACTTAAGCATTGTTCCTAGCAAAACCGTGATTGTACCATTCACAAAATGAAGAATGCCTTCATTAATGGCATCAACGATAAATGGTGTACAGTACATATTGACTTATTCAATGAGGTACAATATTTAGTTGTAATCCTAGATCAGAAACTCACTTGGTATATACATTTGACAAGAGTTAGAGACCCGAAGGGGCTAGGAACATTTGATGTGAAGATAACACTGATGTAGTTTTCCACAACACACCAAAACACCATACTACACTCGACACGCTAATATTTATTTTATGGTTGTCTCAAACGCATGATGGACAGCACTAGGTTTATCTGTTCTACCATATTTGAGATGAGCTATATGCTCTTTGAATCTAATTTGAATTGCTCGTCTAGTTGGTCCTACACACTTTTAATTTACGAAATTAAGTTTAAGGACCCATTGTGACATATGACAACACAAAACAAGTTGTTAAAACTGCAATGGTTAGCATGCTTCGGAATCACAGGTGTAATGCGCATCTGTCCATCCGTTTCTTTTACATATTCTCGTAAATAAAGATGCAGCTCTCAGCGTTCAAAAATTGCAGGCTGTAAACAATTTCAAATCAGGTGATCTGGTTGAGCATGTGATTGTGCCGAATGAACTTCAGATAGACTCAATAACGAAACCAGCGGACATAATGCCAGCTAAGTTCAAATTTGAGTGGAAATTTGAAATGATGTTAACAAACCGCCAAATCTGAAACTCTTGAACTCAGTTTGAAAAATTAGTCATCTAGTTTACAGATGGATCATGATCTTAAAACGGACGTGATTAAAAAATGAGAAAATAAACATAATTCCCTTTATACAGATGCCGTCTCAAAAAAATGGACAAAACATTTTTCCTTTACAAGGGCAACTGAGATTACGGAACATATTTTGTGTCTATGCAAATCTTACGATATTTGGAACATGTTTTCCTAACACCTGCCAATTTGGGAAACAGCCCCCAGAAAAATGTTAGGCTTCTTAGAAGTCCAATAGATGTAAGTCTAACAGATGAGTATGCAAAAATGTTAGAGTTGTCACAAAACATCTTTCCCGGTCGCGGTGAGCCTTAATGACCCACTCGTTAGACTGATAATCTTTAAAATAAACATTTAAGTATCATAAACTTTATATTTTCTGACTAAAGATGTGAGTTGAGAAATTATGGAAATATATTTTTTAGAAGAATGTACAGGATGGTCTCATAAATTATTTTGATATTCAAATAATATTGATTTAACTAGTTTGGTATTTGTACACACATTTGAAAATTACATGATACAAATTCAAGAGTTCAATATGGATCCAGAAATTGAATTTTTTTAGTATGAAAATTTATTAATAAATATAAATGGTTATTAAATATGATTTGAACGAAACAACTACTCGGCGGGCGAATACCCCGACCTGCATTGGATTATATCTTCAAATCATGATAGATCGGTACCCAATATCATTTGTTAATTCCTAACCAGTCATAGACCGGTTTCAAATTTATTAGTTCTCCTCAGTATGCCATAGGTTATAGAACAGACAAATGATAGTGGCCAACCTGCTAGTCATATACTGACTAAGGTAAATTGAGTAGTGATGAGAGGTATGTGAAACTTCTCATATGGTCCAAATGCTACTATCCGACCGACATCATAGATGTCTCTGTGGTGGATAGCGACTTGCGAAGCAAGTACCGAGAGCGGCGACCTCTAGCCCAGGTGGACTAAACTACTGTTATTAAATATGATCTGAACGAAACAACTACTCAGCGGGCAAATACCCCGACCTGCATTGGATTATACCTTCAAATCATGATAGATCGGTAGCCAATATCATTTGTCAATTCCTAACCAGATATAGACCGGTTTCGAACTTATTACTTCTCCTCATGATTTGAAGGTATAATCCAATGCAGGTCGGGGTATTTGCCCGCTGAGTAGTTGTTTCGTTCAAATCATATTTAATAACAGTAGTTTAGTCCACATGGGCTAGAGGTCGCCGCTCTCGGTACTTGCTTCGCAAGTCGCTATTCGCCACAGAGACATCTATGATGTCGGTCGGATAGTAATATTTGGATCATATGAGAAGTTTCACATACCTCTCACCACTACTCAAATATAAATGGTTTTATTTTGTTCTTTATTACATTTATTAAATACGTTTCACAGATTTAAATGATTAAATTGCCTCAGTTTTTGAAATATTTCAGAAAAAATGGTTACTTGCTAATGAAAACAGTACTAGTGATATGAGATATTCCTGTATTTTGTCTCAGAAACTGAAGCTTAACTTAATAAAACAGTAGTATTAAATTAGATTTAAAAATTCTTTTCTTGCAATACGCCGTAACGTTGTGATATATAATTAAAACAAATGGAGAACTACAGGATGTTTACCCCACTGCCGTTAATATATTTTTTTTTTAAATATTTATAAACAGATTCCAAATTATGGTCCAATACCTATATATCAAATTATTGAGATACAAAATAAAATTCTGCTGTACCTTCGCACGGGTGAATGTTATATGTATATAAGAAAATTGGGTTGGTTGAACTGACGTTATTAGGAACCCATAATATTCCGTATTCTGACATCCTGTAAGAAACCCAAGATGTCCAATCGGTGAGAAAAACGTGCCTAAACAGTTTTTTTTTATTATTATACCGTTCGCTCGAATGCCCAATTAAAATATGTCATATTAAATATACACATTGTTGTTGAAAGATGTCGTCGTTGACAAATATATGAAAATGAAAAAGAAAATGTTTCAGTCAAATAAACAAAAAATTCACATATTGTTTGTCTTTCGTATATAAAATTGATCTGACATTTTTTTTTTCTGTCAGTCATAAACTAATATGAGAGAAAATTTATTTTTTTCATTTATTTTGTAGATCAGTCGTTCAGTTTTTCAAATGAAATCGTAAACTGTTTCATTTAAATAAGACCATGGTTTTAGACGTTATATTTTTTAATATATTATCCTTTATTTTATATCTGTGTCATCTGGAATTATAGAGACATGGTCTGGAATATATATTATCTTTTTTATATAAGCAGATAGGAACTGTACGTTTCTTATTCTTACTGTCAACACCAACAAATATATGTTTCTTTCTGCATTAATAAACACATAATTTCTTTCTTTGCTCGTAAAAAAATGTCTATTTATGGATACATTTGATGCACAAATTATAAAATAACGAAATGAGTAAATGTAATTTTTATTTATTTATTCTTATTATTTTCTGGTGATAATAAAAAAAGGGATAATGTTGGAATTTAAACAAAAAGAGTTTTTAGTTCTTTCAGATGACGTCCTCCCCCGGCTCTGGGGTATTGCCTTTGAGCTGGTAACGATCGTACGTATGTATGTATGTATGTATGTATGTATGTATGTATGTATGTGTGTATGTAGGTAAGTATATATACGTTTGTATATATGTGTATATAATGCATGTATATACATGTAAGTGAATGTTTATATGTGTTATGCATTTATGCATATATACAGGGTGGACCATTAGTAATAGGCCATAGTTCATGGGTAGATTCCTTGGACCAAAATATGAGGATGTAACCAAATATGCTTTAGTAAAATGTTGTTGTGGATACAGGGTGTCAAAGTTGAAAGGAACGTTTTTTAATCTAAGAAACAATAATTTATGTATCACATCACGTTAGACCATAGAGGGCGCCGCTGAAGCTGTATCTGATGATGAATTATTTTCATATTTTTTTGACGAATCGTTGTGATACTTCTGACTAGAAAATCTGATGAGGGCGTCATTTCCACGTAAAATAGGTATACTTGGTAAAACTTGATAACTCAAATCGTTTTCAAGGAAACTGCTGTTAAAGATTTCAATAATTTTTTTGAAAGACAAATTCAGACATATTCACAATTTAACAATAAATTTTCAAGTGCAGGTGGCACTTGAAAAATTAATAAAACTAACAATTTCATAGTACTTTACCTAAAAAAGTTCTCATAGTATCATCTTTATATTATATTTCTCCAATAGATCTAACCTCTATACCAACATTACTAAATATGCATTTCTCAATATTGATTGTATGAATACGAACAGTTGTTTATTTATTAGAATTATTGTTTAATAATATTATCAACTAGCAGGTATTTTGTGTTTTTATAGTGACTCGATTTTAATTAAAATTTACGCCTAATAATATATTAATTTGGGCAAGCTCCTTTTTTGATTTTAATTTTTTAATTATTTTTTTAACTTCTTAAATTATTTAAATTTGTTTAGTTTTTTAAAAAAAATTATATAATTTTATCCTTTATGTGATATAATGTAAAGTTTTATGTAATTTTATCCTTTATTTATTATAATGTAAAGTTCTTTTTTTTGTAAGAATAATATGAATAATGACTTGCATTTATTTCTAAAAAACATAATTTGGTTCTTGCAGCCCTGAAGGTGGTAGGAACTATCCATCGAAACGTTGGCCAGTAATTAAAATTTATTGTTGAAAATAAATTTTTTGTCCAAATTGCTCGTGACTTCTTTCTCCATCCGAAGTGGATGTGAATTGGAAACTACAAAACATCGTTTTAAAATAAATAAATTTAGTCGGAAATGGGGCTTGAAATATGCGGAAAATAACTTTTTTATAGCTTTTGACGCTTGGTAGATTAAAGTAGTAAACCCAATTGACATTTGATGTCAGTTAAATGCATGTAAAATTATTTTAATCATAGTTTACAGACCACAGTGTGAAATTTTGTCTGCCTAACATTAGAGAGTGTTGTATCTGCTAGTTTGAAAGTAATGATGCTATGTGCTGAGGAGATCCTATTAAAGACCAATAGATATTCTAAGGTATTTTATATTTAAATAAAATCTACGATGAATATTGCCCTTTTACCACCAAATGAAAACAAGACAAAGTATAACATTCTACGGGTTCACTCCCAGTGCATTATATCGAAACCACAGAAAAGTAATGCTACAAGTGCAACAATATTTGCATGGCAAGATATTGGTGGCGACAGACGAGCGACATCTTATGGCAATTGCTGTTGGACAAGCACTAGATGCCTTACTAGAGTGATCAGCTGCAACTGTCAATTCCTAACCAGGTGAGGAATTGACAAGTGATATTGGCTACCAATCTATCATGATTTGAAGGTATAATCCAATGCAGGTCGGGGTATTTGCCCACTGAGTAGTTGTTTCGTTCAGATCATATTTAATTACAGAAGATAATGTTATGCTAGCAATAGATTCTGCGGAAAATATTTATAAAAAATGCATGCTTTGGTCAGAAAAAATTTTCATTAATTTAAACAAAGAGAAGACTATTTCGATATTTTTTAGGCAACAAATCTCACTATTTGGTATATACACTCAAAGTTCTGATATGTTTAACATACATAATTCAGGTAAAATATTAGGGGTCACATTTGACTGTACTCTGAAATGGGAAATCCATATTGATGAACTGTGTAAAAATTATGAACCTGCTGTTATGCATTACGATCACTGGTAAACCATTGCAGTCAGAACATTATACTTAGTTTATATTATGCAAATTTCCATTCTCAATTGCGATATGGCATCATTAATTGGGGTACAAGTAGTTATTGTCAACGCATTTTTATTTTACAAAAATATACTGTGAGAATATTATTTAGGCTGACAAAACGAGAATCATGTAGAACAGTATTTAAAGAATTAAAAATCTTGACAGTAACGAGTACATATATTTTTGAACTAGATTGTTTTGTTTACAAGAATTTGTCATTGTATCGAAAATTTCAAGTTCCACAATTACCCAACTAGATTTAGAGGCAACGTTATTCCTGATCAACACTCATCTACACGTTATCAAAAAAGTTTATATTTTAATGGTTGTAAAATATTCAATGCTTTACGTAGCACCATAAAAGGATCTCAAAATATCTTCATTTTCAAAAAAATAGCTTAAGAGATTACTTATCGATAAGAACTGTTATTCTCTTGAAGATATTTTTCTATAATTAATTTTAAAACAGTTTCTCACTGTATTTTTTTTTCTTGGTTTCTTTCTGTTTTTATTTATACATATTCGTAGTTTGTTCTTTGTTGTTTACTATTTTGCGAAAGGGCGCTTATATTCTTAAAATGTATGTGTGTATGTGTTTGTGTATATACTATATGTCTTCTTTTCTAATATGAATAAACCTATTAAGGTATATTATATTTTACTTTACACTATTATTATCTTTTGTATATTTGACGCTCTCTACAATTACTTGTATTTATTATGCAATTAAATGAG
>JANEYF010004784.1:390000-441389 GCA_029963845.1 Rhamnusium bicolor | reverse complement strand
ATTTTATACATATTTTTAAGAAACTTGTGGGTAAATCGCACTCAAATCGGAAAGAAAGCGTTAAACGAGATATTCGAGAATTATGATTTAATAGGGTATATAAGACTCTTAAAAGAGCTTTTATTATATGCATTACTACAGGTATAAATTAAATATCTAAAGTTTTTAAACTGAAGAGCGTCTTTAAATATCACATTTTATAAGTTTTTTTTTGCAAATGTATTGTTAAATTCATATAAGAAATCATTTTTAAATTCAACACCTAACGAAAATGAAATTTAAAATCATTATTATAAATCTAAAATAAAAAACATATAAGCGGTGCATAACGGTGTTTAAAAATGCAAACTACGTTTTATCCTCATTGAAAAACAACATATGCATCCAAACAGTTATTTCTTTGCCAATTTTATTCGCGACGGAGATGCACAAATACGAGCACAGAACGTGAACAAATGATACTTCCAGACAAATAACGAGTAGCATCGAATAGTGTGCGCGAATAAAAATTATTTTGACGACAAAACAGAACACACAATACGCCATTAAAGCAACAGCACGGAATGTTCTTTAGAATGTCATTTTGATTCCATTTGAGCTATAGAACATGCATAAAAAAATATTGGCGCACGGATAATGAGCGGCGCAATCGTAATAAAAGTTGAACTGGTGGTTGATATGGATGGAAGACCGCTTTTCAGCTGTGACAGCCGGAGTTAGAGAGCCGCGACGCTCTCATTATGGCTAATGGTGGCGAACAGAGCCTCCGAAAGAGGTGCAATGATCGGTCACTGTTTACGGCAACAGAGCTGGAGGAAAGCACTGTGATAAGGGCGCATTAAAAATGAAATTCATTCCAAAATTGCAAGAAAAAAGTGTTTGGTAATTTTTCTAACTGACAGTCGCCATTTAAAAGAACTTAATGTAAAAAAATACATACGACAAAACCTTATCGGCCTAGGAGTGTTCATATGTAAAAAATATAATATGGCTATTTATTAGGTGAAGATAGTTGAGATAAACTTCATTGAATTTCTTTCACACAAAACTAAATTTTGCAAAAGTGTGTGTTACCTAACAGATTCCATTCTGGTCTTGCTTCAATATGTATATATTTACAAGACTTCAAATTGGAATAGATGCCAATACACAAACAAATTGCTCTTTTAATCATTGTTTTAACAAATTATTAAGAGATAATTTGTCATATACGTTTTTATTTTTATATAAAATGTTACCTACTTTTGTACTCTATGGATTAGTAGCTGTGATATTTATTTCTTGCAATGGCACGTCATGTTAAACAAAATGCTTAGTGTCTCTGTCTGTTGAAGCATGTCATGTGTTTGAGGGTGACACATGTTAGTTGTTGGACGGTTGCTAACTGGAATGGTCCAGAGCGCAATAGCCCTACAATTCAATTTTAGTCTTAGTATAGTAAGGGAGTTGGAAAGATTTACCATATTTAGTACAATTAATATACCTATCCAGTCAAGGAATGAGTTCAGATAGATTTTTGGGCCGACTTTTTTTACTTTTGGCTGTGTTTGGGGATGTTTAGAGATGAATATATCAAAAGTCCTGGGACTGGGGAGCTAACTCCAGGGTTCCCAAAGTGTGTTCCTGTTTTTGGTTTCTCGCTTATATCTCGATAATGGTTGGCCTTAGCGAAAACGTCATTATATACAATATTAAAGGCACAAAATGGTATCTATCTAAACAGAGACACATTTTGGGAACCCCTGAGTTAGCTCCATTCGCAGAACGTAAAACTTTGATATATCTATCTACAAACACCCTCCAACAGCCCAAAAAGCAAAAAAATCGCACAGTTCATCCACAACTCATTTTTGAGCATTTATTGACTGGATTACCACGAATGTGGTAGAGGTAAAGTCACTTCACTAGCATCCGTGGATAGATACTTGATTATCTTTTTAAAACGAAACAGACTCAATAAATGTTTCTGAATCCAAAGGAATTTAAGGGGAAATAGACAATATCGATGCATCTTCCTTTAACGGCTGGAAAGATTTTATGCCATGAATTTCATTTTAAAATCAAGAAGACAAGCAAAAACGAACTGAGTTAATGTTTCCTAGCATGAAGTATGATATCGATTCCATTTGTAAGAAATCATACGATTTGGGGGGAAGAGAACTGGATTCATTGTCTATTCACAGACGAAAGACGTGACATTATAGAAATATTGGAAGAACACAAGTATGAAGGAAAAGTGTTGAACGATTTTCAAGTTTTATTACACTGCTAGTACCTTTTGAGGTTATTCTCGGCTTACTATGTGTGGAGGAGGAATTTCTACAAATGAAACTGTTCATTTTCAACGATATTTAGGTCGGGTTTTGCCATTTCGTTCTTCTTCTCCCAGAACACTGTAATCAAAATTTTGTTACATGGATGATAATGCGCGTCCTCACCGTACTGTATTTCAACTGTTTTTTCTCGACAACGGTGTCAGCGTATGTGGTGTGGCCAGTCCGTTTACATAATATTACCTATAGAACATACCGTGAATATTCTTAAATGGCGAATTTATTATCGTTCCCAGCCACTACAAAATGTTGATCAGCTAGAACAAGTTATAATAAAATAATGGCAACAGCTACCACAGGATATAATTATATAATTGACGATTCAATAATAGGTCTTGGCGATGCGGGGCAGTAATAATTGCTACAAGAGATAGTCTAACAAGATATCGAGCTTGTTTTAGTAAAAGATATTAATTTGTATCGAGTTATTCATTATAAATTACCCACTCCTTATCATCGTTATTATTACCTATAAAAAAAAATTAAATAAGTTGTGTGGTTATATATTATTAAATTTTGGAATGATCTTTGTTCCTAATTTCAAAAATATCCATATAGTAATTATATCATTACCATTTTTGAGTTATTAAACGTCGAATATCTTAGTTAAACTAGTTACTGTGAATATATAAGAGGTTAACATTATTAACGTGAGCTATGAAAATGACAACTATTATGTTTGATAGAGTAACATTTCTTTAATGAAATAATCAAAATGGTTTACAATGAGGAAGAAAGTCCAACATTTACTTGTTATATACAAAATAACAAAAACAAATGTGCAAAAATTGCATATACAGTGTTGTATCCAAATCGTCCAATATCATCAGAAAATACGTTCAAAAATATTATTTTTTATTAGGGAAAAATCGAAGGTCGTGGGAAAGCAAGCAGAAAAGAAAAAGATTGAAGTGATTCGAAAAATCAGGAAGAAAACTGTGAGCGTTTGGTGAAATTCTCAGAACAAAATTGTTGGGTCATATTTTATGATTATACTTTAACTGGAGTTACCAATCTGGAAATAATTATCCCAGAAGCAGAAAATATTCTTTAGCAGAATTTTCCGGAAGTCGAACTTGTTATGATTTGGATGCAGGATAGGGCAACTCTGCGTAGTGTTCTACCCGTTCGAGATCATTTGAATAATGTATTCCCAATATGGATAGGGAATAATGGACCTATTAAATGATCACACTAACTGTCCGCAATTGACCCCTTTGTATTCATTTTTTTGGGGATTTCGAAAGACATTGTCAATAATAACTTTAATAACTAATAATAATAGTATTCAAGTTATTAATGACAGGATTCGATTTGAAATAAACAATATAAATGTAAATAATGAAGCCATTTCCGGTGCAATTATAAATGTAAGAAGACGTTATCAATTATGCGTTGACAATAATGGTGTACACATCGATTATCTTTTTATGAGTTATCATTTATTTATTTTAAATTTCCTAAATAAATCTTTATTATCGATTTTGTATAAATATTTGGTTTTTTCTAATTCACTGTAGGTCATTTTGATTATTTCCCATTAGAATAATGTCATTTATCAAACACATTAGTTGTCTTTTCATAGCTCACTTTTTAAATAATGTTAACTTTCCATATTTACAGTAACTAGTTGAACTAAGTTGTTCGACGTTTAATAACTCGAAAACGGTATATGGTAGGGAGTATATATGGTATATTTTTGATATCAGGGACAAAGCATCATTCCAAAAATTTAAATAACATATAGAGTATCCCATTTAAAAAAATATATTATTTTTTGTAACCCCTGAAATCTGCACGCTACTGTACTTTTGATACCATTTCAAAAATACTCAGTCATAATCACACAACTTTTATATAATATGCTCACTCTGTATTTTTAGTGTGAAATGAAATTAAGAACACTTAAACATATTACTAACTACATCGTGGGTTTTTCTTAAGATAACTTCATTTATTATGTTTTTTATTACAGCTGCTTCCTGGTAACACCAACACCTTCACCATCGTCGACCAGAAGCTGGGATCCCCCATTATTGCAGCAAAAATTCGTTTTCTTCCTACAGCGACCACGTGCGAACGGTGTGTATGCGTGTTGAACTCGTTGGCTTCATGTGGACACGGTAGTTATAGTTATGATACGAATTAGTTGTACTCAATAGATTTTAAGTGTAAGATGTTATTGTTTCGAGGTACAATGTGTTATTATATTTGAAATCGACCGGAATAAAAACATTAATCTTGATTACTTTTTTTTTTTTTATAGTAATTTATTAAACAATGCAGGGAGAGAAATTTACGTGTGATAATTATTTACGAATAAAAGTTCTAGATAAAAAAGTGTATAACTCTTTATATACACATGTTTTTCAGATTTAATTTGTAAGTTATATTGTAAGGCTTATAAAATCACGATTACATCTTGATTTCATTGCATTCTCAGAATACTTTAAGTAGGATGTGTAGTATTCGTATAAAATGATACGTTAAAACGCCCGTAGGTGCCCTTATTGTATCTGTTTAATGCTAAAAAACTGATGTGTGAATTATGTATATAAAAATCCGCGTTGTTAACACTAAATATGCTGGTAACAAAAATAAGTTACACTGCCTAAAGACCTCCTTTAAACAACGTCTTCTTTTTTTCTTTTGTATTACAACAAATTAAATCAGTAGTGGGTCTAGAAACTCTTACTCAGTTTAAATAATCTAACTTATTCTATTAATAAGTTGATTAATTGTGTAGTTATGGCATTTTTGTTTACCACTTTATCAAACTGTAGTAGTAGTAGTAGTAGTAGTAGTAGTAGCTACTTATTTTAGTAGGCTAATATGGGGTTACAATTAGCCTTTTTGCCTAGAGACCTACAGTTTAGCGTGGAATCTGGAACCACGTCCCCTGCTGTCTAATAACCTACTGCCTGCGCTTTTCAACCTGCACCTCTGGCAAAATAGCAAGCCGCCCGTAGGTCTCTTCGACCCTCCACTTGGGATCTCCTCTCCGTCTGCATCAGGCTGGACGATATTCCCGGGATAGTCTGTTGACAGCCTACCGACTGTTAGACGAGCTGTCACAAATACAAGGTATTTTTGAAGCCAGCGACGTGGCCTAATTCTTTATGTCGTCTTATTATTTTCTTCTTTAACGATGAAGTCCCACGTTCGGGCACTATGTCACAAATAAAGGGGTTTAGTTTGGTAAGGTGGTTTTAAATGCCTGTGTTTTTATTTCTCCTTAGCTGGGTTATTATCCTTTATTTTGAGTTAGGCGTCACGTGACTTACTGCCACGAAAATAATCTGGTTTTATTGCCTTGGTATTTGATCGTAGGAATGGAATTCCTTTCAAGGTCGATTTTTATTATACGGAGGTTCTTATCCTCGTTGTCCATTTTTATGTACTTTTGGCTACGCTAACAGAGCTGAGCAGGTCTTCAGTAACTACTTCTCCCCTCGGCGGTCCTGGCTTGAGAGATTCATTTCCACCTCGAAATTTCAAGCTAAAGGATTTAATCAAGCGGCGTATGCTTTTTATTTATTTAATTAGGACAAAAGAAATTTGCACAGGGGTCCCTGACAATTTGTCTTTTTTCTAGCCTGAAAATGACTTCTTATGAAATACTGAAAATATTTCTTCAGTCAGCTTTATGCAAAAATAACTTTTGCTTCTGCAAGTGCTTTTTGAATAATCAAATTTATTTTATCGAAGTCGCTGAAGGCTAAAAAATAATTTTAATAGAGGGTTCTTTACAAAATTGAATTTTACTGACGAAATCAGGTGATTTGTGAAAGTGTAAAATTTTTGTCCACGTTAAGACCAAAAATAAAATTGGACAGAGGGTCCTTTGGATGACCGTAAAATTGACAATCACAAAACATTTCCAAACAATTTCTTGAAAATTTTTTGAAATTCTGCAGGGACAGCAAGTTGACATATGAATTTTTTTCTCTGTCCTGGTGGACTAACAAACTGTTTTGATGAAATTTATGTTTTGTAAAAATTTTGGCTGTCGATTCTTAAAATTCAAAAAATTCAATAAATTCTGAAACCTTTATGGCAGCCTAGGAAACAACTGGGAAACCTAGAACAAACCAAATTTTGTCAAGGAAATGACATTTAAGTCGAGTTGAGCTACTGTTTTAAAACAAAGTAAATTTTTTAATGTAAAATGAGGTTCGAAAACTTTTCTTAAAAAGCCTAGCCTCGCAAACAATAATTTTGAATATGAGTCTCGGAGTATGCAAGTAACTTACTTACCAGTCCTCGGAGTTCTCAGTCGATGATGCTCTTTTGCAATAACGTTTGATTTTTTAATTTTTTGTTAGTAGAGAGCCTACGTCCGTAGGAGCCTGCTTGGGATTTTCTTAGTTTAGGAAATAAAAACAACGTAGAGTTTTACAATAAAACCTGATGACGGAAGACTCTCATATCAAAATCCACGAATGGTAAAAGCTGTCGAAGAAGTGCTTCTCGTTTTCTGCGGTGGGTGTTGTAAAAATATTTTATAAGTGCCTTGAGTACTAAAAAATAACTCAGCCTCGCGCGTGGAGAAATTTCTTAGTGCCTATCTTAAGACTTCTAGGGCCCGTGAAGATCTATTTACCTGCGAAAATGGCCAACGAAAGACTGTTCTGAGGACTATAGATCAGTTGATGGTAATTAATAGGATTCACAACCGGTTTTTTATTAATTAATATTCATTCCCTAAGGGACATCGAGTATAGTGTTAATACAATAATTGCAAATTTACACTTTTAAAATGAATTTACTACCATGATGCTCTCTTGTCGGTATCGGATGGTGTAATTTTTTGTACATTTAAAATGATTATAATACTTAAAACTAAATATATCACCACGACGTTCTCGTGTCGGTGTCGCGTGATGTAATTGTCTCAACTTGTCTTAAATTTTATATTTATAGAGATTGTGTCGTCTTCTTGCGATTTTAGGATGATGTCATATTTTTAAAACTGCGTATAAGACTAAAAGCTGTCCCACTTTGAAAGCTTCTGACTTTTATAAAGCTCTCCGATACACTTGGTCTGTTTATTTGCTATTTGGTGTACCAAACTTCAATTTTACAAGTTTAAGTCTCGTATAAAGAAATTTGGCGGTTATTTAAGCGTCACGGAAACAAGAATTGTTGCCTGAAATTATTATTATTAATTTGTCTTAAACTATTACTTTAATATTAATTACTATCTGTTTAATTGACTTTATAAAAATTATTTTTTTAGGTGTAAGTGACTAGCATCTATTAAAAGTTATATGATACCAATACAGACATTCATCTTTTACTATTTTATGAAGGCTTTGGCCTGTTATAATTATTAGCTTCTGTCGGCCACTGAAATTAAAATTTTGTAGGGCCTCTCGGGTTGCGATAAAATCGATCAGACCTATTTGTAATTATTGTTTAGGAGTTTCTCATGAGTTTTGGTCATTTTTGGTTTTTCCAATGCATGGCGACGCCGGCCGTCGTTCTTATACTGCAAGGCGGTTTTTTTTAATGAAAATTAATTTTACTATTTTGGCTTTAACAAATCGGAGAATGGAGATAAAAAATTGCGGTTTGAAGTTTTGAATATGGTTATTTATTCTTGCTGGAAAAAGTTAAGTGACAATTTATACTTTGAACCCGTGTAGTTTCAGTCTTGAGCATTTTTTAAATGTTTCTAATAGCTGAGGGCCTTCTCTATGTGATCTAGGTGATTTTTTGGCAATATCATTTTTTCGATTTTAGTACATTTTTTGTAGAATTTGGTTCTACAACAGAGCTATCGGTGATCCATTCAATTGCTGAACTCGATCAGTGTTGCTTAATTTCACTGATCGAATATCGGAAAATAAACTGATAACCATACCACACTCCTTTATCGAGCTGTAACTCTTCAAAGAAGCATTTCTTGAAAAGTTGTCAGTAAATCACATTTATTTAGCCATATATTTATTGAAAATTAGTAGAAAGAGGTCTCCGACCACAGGCTTAGGCGCAGAGAACTGCGACTAGTTACTTACGTCACGTCATAGACATATTTGATTCTCGTATGAACTCATCCGTACTGGAGAAGAGGATGACATATCTACTGCTACTGGAAAAGGGATCACATTGCAATACACGAAAAAACCAATATTCTCTTGAGTTAAGTTTTACAATTTTTTTCTATCTTCAAAAATGAAGTGGTGGGGTGATGCCAAAATTTTTTTTTAAAGTTAAATTTCTTAAAAAATTTAAATGGAATGATATGTTTATTTTTACACAATAAAATAGAGAATAAATTTCTTGTGATGTTAGGTAAAACCGCAACTCGATAACTTTTTACTAACAGGATATTAGCAAACAAAGATGAAATTATGAATTATTATCAGAGCTTGGCGATGAAATTTGCAGAAGAGGTGTTGCAAACAAGTTAGCTGTGAAAAATGACACAATGAATTTGAAAATTGTAAAACTAATAAGATTTGAAATTCTCCCAGGATTACGATGCACATATTTTTAATGCCACGTAATTGCGCAAAATACGGAGAAAAACCTAATTTTCTGTTTTGTCATGGCTGTTACGCCTCTAGCGGCCATTTTATAACTCAAAAATATTTTCCAGCGATTTTTCAGGGTCACTTTACTTAAGACAATTCTTTCTCTAAATTTGTGCGATGATTAGCTTCGAAACATGGCCGGCGTCTATTTTTAGTTGCTCGTACCCGGAATCATCGGGATATTCTCGATGCATATAGGTGATTATTGCTTTATCGGAAGTGAAATACGGGCATTTGTATATCTTTTATTATACATTATTGTAAATGTTGTGATATAATGAGTGTTGGGCAATAGAAGAACCACGAAAAATCCATCAGATACTGCCGGATGTTTCAGAAAAATAAGAGTTCAAAAACACCTGACACATATAATGAGAAAAAGATGATTTTAAATGTTTTTAAAGCATTAATGGGCTATCGTTATGCCATGCTATGAATTACAGTCTTATTTCTTTAAATTGTTATTGGCTAAATAAAGTAACATGTACTCTAAAATATTTTCAATTGCAAGTACAAATTTTAGGGAACTGAATTTAATTATTCTGCGCTTATTACTAATTACAGTAATTCAAATTTCATTTAAATAAAACATAAAATATTTTAAAATATTTAATGCAAAAATATGTATTTAAATCATATATGTATATATATATATATATATATATATATATATATATATATATATATATATATATATATATATATATATATATATATATATATATACATATATATATAGATATACATATATATATACAATTTTAAAAACAAATTCATTTTTCAGATCTATCTAAATTGTGTCCAACATTACGTTACGCCACTGACTGCACCGTTTCACTCCGGTTCATGCTAATTAACTTTATTTTCTATCTATTCTCCAAGTGGCGCAAGTCGTTCAACGGTCTTAACATTCGTCTCGTATACGTTATCAACTGATTTAATTATGTGGTCCACTACAGCGAGTTCCGGCAAAGTTTTTATTTTTATACAAGGCGGCCTGATCACTGGAGTTGACAAATCGGTCCGCAACTCACAGGCGGTGCCAGGTAGAGAAATACCCAAATACGTAAGCGAGACTTCTTTATTATTTTAGCAAAGATTAACATTTGATTTTAGTCTATTGTTATGCTTCTTGGTGTGTACAACGTAATTTATTTTTCTCCGTTGTATTGCTGATAATTTTGTTTGTTGTATTTTATTGTTGATATTAATTTAATTATGAAGTATGTAGACCTGCCCAAGGATAAAACGACCATACGCTGACAAAGTGAATAAATTTATCAGTCGAATTATCGGATTTGTTCTACAATGGTGCCATAATAATTTGTAAAGTGTGCGAGATAGACCTGATGTGCTGGGACAAACGTGATTGTAAACGTTACGTAAATTCTGTGCAACACAATACTAAAAAAAATGGCGTGCATTCGACAATACAGTTTATGTTCGATTTACTCTTAATGCTGATTTCTTGTGATGTTCCGCTGCACTTACTCGATAAATAACCACTTCAGGAATTTTGAAATAAATACAATCGTAACGTGACGTTACCAAGTCGCACAACGTTGAGTAACTATGTATCAACTGTAAACGAAGACATTGCAAACAAGATCAAATGTGTACAGAAAAATACACGGCTGTGGTTATGTGTTGACGAGACGCCAGATTATAAAAAAATATATATTTTAAATGGTATATTACGTGTACTGGACCCTCTTAAACCGACATTTCCACTATTACTAGCTAGTCAAAGACTAACTGATTGTACTGGCCAAAAATTATGCGGGTGGTGCTGGAAACGTTAGAAAATTGACCTGTCAAAGTTGTTGATGTTTGTGACCGATGGTGCTGCGACAATGCGTTTGGTAAGCCGTTTTCTTCAAGAACACGATTGTACGTTGGTACATGTTACGTGTAAAGTGCATGCTTTACACCTTGTGGCAGAAACTATTCAACAAGGTTTTGCAGAGGTAGATGCATTAATAGCAAGTACAAAAAAGTGTTTCTTAAATCTTCTAAACGTCTTCGCGCATTTCATAGCAAATATCCCGGTATTCCAGAACCAACACATGTTACACGTTGGGAAAATGGTTGAGAGCAGCTTTTATTATGCTGAATATTTATAACAAATAAAAGCTGTGATCTTATCCAATCCGAACTTGGCCTGCAGCTAGTTAAGGAAAGTCAGGCAAAATTCGAAGATGTTTCTGTTGAAACAGCTTTAAAAACTGTTCACAAGGACTATAAAGGATTACAGTTTATACGAGCACATTGAAATCGTATAAAAACTAAAAGCCTGCAAAAACAGTCGGCATCTCTTTATCGTACATATACAATAATATATAGAATAAAGAGATGCCGACTGTTTTTGCCGGCTTTTAGTTTTTATACGATTTCAATTGTGCTCGTATAAACTATACATGACGCCATATAAAAAACTTACCAAACAGTGCATTGTGGTTAGCGGAGTCACAGCAAATAGTGGACGAAATAAATCGACTGCTACAATCTATAGGTGACGCAAAAAATGAGCCCATTAGAGAAAAGTTCGCACATGTGTTAAAGCAAGACACCTGTTTTACCAGATTAAGATAAATTTGTGATGGTACTGATGGTGCATCTGCAGATCCGTTAAGTGAGTTCAAAGACTATTTTAAGTATGCTTATATTACATCAATAGATGTCGAACGGGCGTTCTCAAAATATAAGCATATTTTTTCACCACATCGAACATTACTCTCGGAGACAACCATAGAAACATCATGATGCTGCAAAGTTTTTACAGATCTTTTCTAGCTTGTGATAACCAAACAAGTGTTATTGCTTTTATTACTAGTTAATTTCTTTTATTACACTTATTACGATGCGTACGCCTAAGTCCTGTGGCGCATTTTTTGCAAACTCTACTGATCACTCAAACGAAAGAGACGATTGTATATAAATTGCTTGAGACAAGTGTACAGATTTTATATTTTGCATAAATCCTCTTTCACTTTGATAAATAGCCGAAAAATTTTTTGTTTTCCCTTACAGAATTTACGAAAACACTATAGCCATTTTATGACATTCTAAATACACTACTATTTGTTATCAACATCCTATTATCGCAAGAATGAACATACTGTACACTTAGTTACCAAAATAGTATCCAATAAATTAGAAAATAATATTCCACCCAATAAATCAGAACATAAAAGCCATTAATATTAATGGAACGTTATTATATTGTTTATTTTATATTAAGAGATGATTTTCCTCTTCTTTTTTCGCCCATTTATTTAATACACCCGGCCTAACAATGATTAATCGTAAAGCTATTTGAGCAAAGCGCGAATATTATTAATTGCACAGATTAATAGCTGCTATAAATAACTGGAACGGAGCAGGTGCATTCCCTGTCGGAGCTGTGATATGTTGAGGTTTTGGAAGTAGTCTTAAAAGAAGACTATATAGATGTTTTGTGTAAAAGGAATAAGCTAATATCTCTTCTTCTTTATGTTAAAATATTGAACAAATTTATGTTCCTTTAACAAAATTTATTATCATATGAAACTTGATATGATACTCATGACACCGTCAAAAAGATGGACTTTTGGATCTAGGAAATTTAACGAATCTCATTGCTCCCTAATAAAGGAACTCGGTTGTTTAAATTACACTGTGGATCAGTTGATGGATGGGTTGATAATGCATTGAAACTCTGCGGGATAAACATGGAAGACTGTAACGTGGATTACCACAAGAACATGGAGGGAGAAATGTTTAAGGAATGGTTTTAAAACATCCTAATTCCAAAATTAATACCAAATAGCATTATTGTTCTTGACAATGCAAAGTACCATTCGAGACAACTGTATAAAATTCCCAGCTCTTTTTTAATTGAACATGATCTCTATTAAGAGGAAAATTATAATAATGCACAACTTTTGAGTCCTGCAAACAAAAAATTATAATAAGTTTATTATAGACACTGTAGCGGAGAGATATGGCCACAAAGTATTGAGATTACTGCCATATTTCTGTATTTTCAACCCCATTGAATTAATTTGGTGTAAATTAAAGAAAAATGTCAGAAAATGAAACGCCCGAAATTCGACAAAAAGTCGTAGAGTTAATTTAAAATGAAGTGTGGAAAATTAACAAAGAAGATTGGGAAAAAAGAATTAGGAAAGTAATTACAATTGAGGATGATTATTTAAAAATTGCTGAATCTCATATAAATGGTGGAAATAAATTTATTATAAATTTTAACGAGGATAGTACTTCATCTGAAAATGAAGAACAGAGCGAGAAGTGCGAGGATTCAGAGTAGGAAGCGATGTAAGGTGGAGTAAAGTGAAGTGATATGAAGTGAAGAAGTGAATTTTGTGATAAGAACTCCATTATTTAATTTCGTTCTTGTGCTTTCGTAGTTCAGTGCTTGAGAAACATTCTTTTACAGATATTACTATTTATTAAGGTTATTATTTTTTTCACTTTGGCAAAAATATATCTTTCTGTTTTGATTATAGTAATAACTTTACTATTAGAATTTATTTTTAGTTTATTTATTGAGAAAAATATTTGTTTCTGTTACTATTGTGAGAGTATATTTTTTTGTTTTTATTTTGTTTTCAAAGGTTTTTTGTTACTTTTTAAATAATTTCTTTATTCTATACTAATATCCCATACTCATCCTTTCCTGGCAACAAATTCTCATACCTCCACTCGGTTAAGCAAACTTGAATGATGCAACTACTGTATGTGTAGTCAATACTTTAAGTTCAATACTTTTATTTCAAGTTAATACTTGTTTCTACAATTGTTAAAATTGTTGATAGCTAAACCTTCATTGAAAAAGTGAACGAGCGACAATACATACCTGGCTCTGCGTTTTTTAACATCTTACCCCGCACGTCTCGTCACTATAACGATTTCTTCTACTATACGTAAAAGATAGGTTAGTGTAATTCACCAAATATAGTTCAATGACTTAGAAAACAATTTATTTATTAATAAATTACAGGATTATTTAAAATCATTGTAATAGCAGGGTATCTACCAACTTGTTAAAAATAATAATTCATTTATAAACGTTAAGAAAACGAAATGGAAACATTAGATTCCTCTCGAAATTTCTTAAAATTTTCAGTAGAATTTTATGTTTTCCTGTTCATCGGAAAATTTGATTTTAGTTGTACGTTCCATACGAAACACTTTAAAAGAAATGTTGGTTGGTGCAAGAAAAATGCAAAATTTACAATTCTTTCATTGAAAGGTATTTTTTAAAATGTTTAAAAATTATTGCAAATGGAGCAATTAATCGCTTAAGTAGGTAATTATTTCATCCAAAATTATTACAAATTCGAGAACGAACTTACTGCTAGATGATACAGTTGCATAAGAAATGCGGCAACGTTGCTTCAATCCAATGCACCATTTGAGATAAGATAGAGAGTGTTTCGAGTAACCAGCAGTTGATAACTCAATTATACGAGAGAATTTAAAAAAATATATGTCAGTGGGTTTCTCCAGATGTCAGCAATCGGTGGTTTAAATATAACTCCACACTTACGACCCACCATGTACATAAAGAAGAAAGAAGTGCTTTTACGAATATCAAGTAATAAGTGATTTAATTCGTAATTTTATGCACGACGTGGCAGGTGTTGTTCGTTATTGTTGAGTTTTCTGTGGAATTTTCCAACTAGCAGCGTGGTGTTGTCTATAATAGCTGCCTCTGCTAAACAAGCACGGAGTAACGTACAGTTGGCGGTTGATTTCAATTGTTTCAACTTGCCGATACAAACTGTACGTCAGCAATTTAGTTTCCTCCACTGTGAAAAACCAACAACCTCATACGTTGTGTTGTGGAACCTGCAAAGTTAAAAACCAACTAATGAATCGATTTCATTCTGTTTGCAAGTAAGTATTTCACATTTACTTGGAACTAAACAAGGACAAGTTGTTTTCTCTCGGCAAGTAGTCATTACAAACAAATAAGGGACGTTAGCAAGTTTAATGTAAAATTTAACTTGTACTAATTGGAATAATTACAGTGTACCGTTGTCGGGCACGATGTAAATAAGCCAGTCAAAAATGTTACAAAAACTTTCGTTTTCTGTTAACGGTCTGTCTATTTATTTCGATTTTAATTACACAATACTGAAAAGGTAATAAACTTGCATTAGAAATACCGCTATAGTATCACTTCGATGCAAAGCTCTTTTAATTTAGATATAATAATTATTGAGTTATTTTGTGTTCTATTAAAATGATCTAGGGTATAGGTATTTTGTTAATTTGTTTGTTAGTTTGAAATAAATTGTAGATACAGAAGAGCGATTTAGAAAAAGAAAGAAGGAATATTACTTTGTAATGATTATAAAGTTGGTCGAGGTGGCTGGAATACAGCCACGGTCTTGCGCTGGCATCATACGTGCCGATTTAGCAGTGATTTACGCTGGCAGTCTTATTTGAAAGGTTAATGCGAGGTTGTACTCATAAATTATACATAATGTCAAACTCGCCAAAGAGTAAAAAACGACCGTACGTGACACACTGAATAAATTTATCGGTGAATTTCCGGATTTATTCTATGACGGATGCAAAATAATTTGTAAAGTTTGCAATCAAGACTTAAATGTGCTGGCAATAAACAGATTGTCGTCGTCATATCAGTACCGTGCAACATCAAAATAAAAAAATGGCATGTCTTTGACAACTCAGTTTATGTTTGATTTATTGTTAATGTTAATAGCCTGTAATATTCCGCTACACATACTGGATAAACAACCATTTAGGAGTTTTGGAATAAATACAATCCCCAGGTGAATTTTCCATTTAAGTCGTACATCGTTACGTAGATATATTCCAGCTGTTCGTGAAGACATTGTAAATAGGATGAAATGTGGATTAAAAAATACACGGCTCTAGTTAAGTATTGACGAGACGACAGATTGTAAAAAAATTTATTTTAAATATTATAGTATGTGTACTGGGCCCCCTTAAACCATTATTTCCACTTTTACCAGATAGTAAAAGACCAACTGCGTGTACTGGCGAAATAATTACGCGTGTGGTGTTGGAGACATTCGAAAAAATTTGAACTTTCAACAAGTCAAGTATTGATGTTTGTGACTGATGGTGCTGCGACAATGCGCGTAGTAGGCCGTTCTCTTCAAAGAGACAATTGTAGGTTTTTACATGTGTACGTGTCAAGTGCATGCATTACATCTTGTGGCAGAAACGATTCGAAAATGTTTTTCAGAGGTAGATGCATTAATAGCAAATACAAAAAAAACGTACTTCTCAAATCTCCTAAACGGCTTCGTGCTTTGTACTGAAAGTGTCCTGGTATCCCTGAACTTCCAGAGCCGGTTCTTACACGTTGGGGAACGTGGTTAAAAGCAGCTTTTATTATGCTGAATATTTTCAACAAATAAAAGTTGTGATACTACAGTTCAACCCTAACGGGGCTGCAGCTATTAAGGAAAGCCAGACAGAAGCTTTCAAGACGTTTCTCTTGAAATAGATTTAAAAACCATAAATAACAATTATAGAGGACTACACGACGCAGTAAAAAATTTGCAAAATAGTTCGTTGTCGTTAGTGGAATCGCTGAAAATAGTGGACGTCGTAAATACACAGCTACAGACTATAAATGACGAAAAAAATAATCGCGTTAGTGAAAAATTCGAGAGTGTATTACAGAAAGATCCTGATTTTAGCAAATTAAGACAAATTTGTGATGGTGCATCTACAACTTCGTTAAGTGAGTTCACAGATTGTTTTACTTATGCCTGTATTACATCCGTAGATCGACATCTACGGAAATGACCGTTCGACACGGTCATTTTCAAAAGGCAAACATATTTTTTCACCAAAGCGAACAACGCTGACGGAGACAGCTGTAGAAACATACCTGATGCTGTTATACTATAGATCTTTCCACTTTATGATGACGACAACCAAACTACTTCATAAATCTGCTTAAAAGGGTGAGTTTTATACAAATTTTTATAAAATGTAACATTATTGTTAAAATTTACTTCCATTTATTGTATTTATTCAAGTATTATGATATGATGTGCTTATATGAGTCATATGACGGCTCTGTCGGTTGGGCTGACCTCGGCCAACTTCAGTAATAGAATCATTCTTTCATTACTGTAAGACACCAACTAACCCGACCTGGCCGGCGAGAGAGACAGGAAATGGATGAAGCTGCGTTTGCCCGGAACCTGCTATTCATTTCAGCTCGAAGTGGCCCCAATCTATTCCAGCCGAGATCGACTATAAAGCAGCCCAGGATCAAATAGACGGCAGTGGGTACACAGACCTCTTGACAGCGCGGTGAGCTGAAAGAAGCGCCTGAACTCACTGTGTAAGCATATTTTCAAACCTAACTTGATAACAGTCATAAATATCTTTTTATATTTAATATTGTCATTCTTATCTTTTTGAGTTGTGTTAAAACAGCGCAAACAAATAACATCTAATAATTAATAGTTTCTCGATGACATTTAATAAACCCTAAACGTTAGAGAAAAAATTTGTTTAGTGTATATCCAGACCGAAATTCCCAAGAAAATTATATTAAATAGGAGTCATTCTTATCTGAATGCGCTAATATAAAAGTTTTAGGGTAGATAGTGAATCAAACACAACCCTTTCAATAAGATTTTGACGTTAAGAAAACTATTAAAACAGCTACTCAAGTTTAGAATGACAATATAAAATATAAAGAACTATAAGTATTTAATTATTGTTCAAGTTAGGTTTGGAAACTGTAATGTAATAGGTATCCAATAATTATTTTATTATTTTTCTAGAAAGTCATAAATACAAAGCAAATGAAATGTCAGATGTTTAAAAATATCAAGATTTGTTTGCTAAAGAATTGTGCTCTAAAATTCTGTAATGTGCGAGTGTCTCGCACGGCTGAATCGTTTGTAGTAGATGCAGTAAAAAAACGCGGAAAAACGTGAGAACCGTTATCAATTCCTCAAAAACTGGTTTCGGGTAGGACCAGGTATCCAAATATAGATAAACACCGGCTAATCGGTTATCTGAAAATCACGTTACTTCCATTGATTTATAACCTTAGTTGGTTACTTCAGATAGCCAATTTTCTAACCATGAAAATTACAGTTATCCGAAAACCCCATTAAAGTCGGATACTTGGATACTGAAAAACCGATTAATAATAAAAGTAATATATTTGATATTTAGGATATTTAGGGAAGGAAGTAAGATTTTTAGTAAGTCCCACTAAATTTAATATTTACATTTTCAGTAGATCAATAGGTACTAGACTATTTTTAAAAAAACTCGATACAACAATTTAATAAAACCCATCATGTATTAGTTATTTTGGGAGGGTCGGTAACCGCCTCCCAAAATGTAATTACAAAGGGGGCTAAAAGTATTGTTGAGTGTAACACCAACACACACATGTGCTATTTTACCAGCAGTCACAAGAGTCTATAGTTACTTATTTAAGTATCCTATTATGTTCTTACCACCTTCTTTGGGTATTAAGCCAATATCCTATAAATTATTTAAAACGAAATATGAAGTAAACTTCTTGCGCTTAAAGGGATTATTCTATAAAAACAGAAAACTGTCGTGTCTGAATTTGTAGAAAGAAAGTAAAAGAAATTTTTCTTTAATTTTGAGAACGGAATCAGAGTTATTCCCGATCTCTAAACTCTATATGAATACGAAACGTCGAAATTGAAAACAAAAAGTGCAAAGAAAGCATGCAAAGGATTGTTTTTCCTGCTTTTATTTAGAGCACACGTGCTCTAAATAACGGCGCACGACATGCATGACTCATGTCATAACGAAAGTCTAGCTAGAGTTTTTAGTGTTATGGTTGTGTACTGTCTGGTCGGCGAAAGACGCACCCGCGGAAAGAATGTTATTTCTGCATTCCATTCACAATTAAGCGTAAATGAAATAAATTAATTAGTGAATGGCAAATTCCTTGTGATCATGTGCACCTGCGTGGCCAGCTGCCCTCCTGTAGTCTCAGATTTCAACAACATTTGAGAGAAAAAAAAAACACATATTAGTTGATTATCGAATAGCCGGTTTTTTCGAATAACTGGTTATCTGGATAACCGGTTGTTTCGAATATTCGGTTATCTAAATAACCCGGTTAATCGAATAACCGGTTTTCCGATTAACCAGTTATTTAAATAACCGTTTAACCGATTAACCGGTTTTCGATTTAAGCATAAAACCACGAATAATCCAAAACTGATTAACCAGTTTTCCAGAAAACTAGTGAAGTTACCAGTTCTCGTCACCCTGCAATATCTGCGCCATTGGGACTAATGCAATATAACCGCGAAGGTTCTAGTGTTTGTATCAAGTGTCAATCACGCGCCTGTGGCAGATCAATTTTTTAGATTTAAAAATAGTATACTATAGTATATTTAGTACATATTGGATTAATCTTAAATTCCCGTAAAAGTTATGAAAATCTTATTTACTTTTATGTATTCCTGGGTATTATCAACATTTTAAAGGGACCTTTAACTTGAAGGAAGTTTCCTTGACAAGAAAATATACTACAAACAAAAGGTTAATATCAGATAGCAATCCTATAGTTCAAATAAAAATTTTGTTTAATACCTACTGATTTATATTTTGCTGAAATTTAAAGTTAAAGATCCCGTTAAAGTGTTGATAATTACGGGAGGTTAGCGAGTTTACCGTTATTTATAGTACCATAAAAATTACCAACAATATATTAAAAATTTTTTATTAAGTATATTTACTATGGTATTTAGGGTTATATTTAATTTGTAATGAAAAAATAATTAATTAAAAAAAATTTTGTGCTTCATTAAAAACAATTTCACTGACGTAACTGTCATCTATATTTAACGTTCAATAATTAACACTGACGTAGTTTTCCACGAGTCGATACATTCTTAGAGTACTGGTACCTTTTCTGTATATGTTAAATTCTAACTTATTTTCACTATTTCTAATTATTAATACTTACATCTAAAAATGGTAGTTGTCCAGAGTTTTCAGTTTCATATGAGAATTTAACTGACCCAAAAACGACTGTTTAATTTAGATACAAAGTTGTCAATATCAGCGACTTTTGTATTGAACACTGCAAACATATCATCCACATACCTGAGCCAAACCCTGGGGGAAATACTCGAATTCGTCTTTTGCTTCCGTCTCGAATCTGTTCATGAAGAGACTGGCAATGAATGGTGACAAAAGTTACCCATTGCTGTTCGAAGAAATTATCGTTGAATCGAAAACAATTTTGTTTCATGCAAAGTTTAGTGAATTGAAGATATCTTTTACTACATCTTGACTGAGATTGTTTAATTCGAGTAGATCCTAAAGATCCAAAGTCCAAAGTCTGTGGTATCGGAACACTTGGAAACAATGAACAAACGTCAAAGGAGATCAAAATGTCACCGTCTTGCAACAGAATGTTTTTCACCTTATTAATGAAATCGTTGGAATTAATCACAGAGAAACTAGGTGTTGCAATAGGTAAATTTTCGAACTCTTCTGTTAACCATTTTGATAGGTGGTAATCGGCGATCCGATTGCTGAAACAATAGGACGTACCGACTTTCCTGCTTTATGTATCTTCGGCAAGCAGTACAATCTAGGTACACTTGGGTTAGATACATGTAACTTCCTATTTAAAGTTGGAGTAATAAGATTATTGCAGGATTTAAGTACATTTCTTACTTCAGTAACCATTTTTATTAATGGATTTTTAGAAAGTTTTTTATAAGGACCATTACTAATCAGATTTTCTACCCTTTCATAATAGTCTTTATCTAAAATAAGAACCTTATTGCCCTTATCAACTTTTAAATAAAAACAATCCTTTTCACGCAACCGTTTAAAAATTTTTGTCTTTTGTGAATTTTGACTTTTTATTTACTTTAGTGACAATACTTGTCGAGATTTGATTTCTGCAGACTTCAATAATTGACCATAACACAGAAAAGATACCACCTATCGTCGCGTATCTGACAACTGGACAGCTCTCATGGCAGTTGGGTATCGCGGTCCATAAACTCGTCCTCATGGCCGCTGCGATCGTGAAGTATAATTGAAAACGGGTCCATTTATTTTAATATAGAGCAGTGCGGCGCGATTTGAGTGCGAGGCTAGAGTCATACGGTTGTAGCCGCTTCAGTTGCGTGACTTTAGATGCGAGCCGCCATGTACTCTTGTTGGCTTTTCTGACCGAATAGTTCATCTAGGTTGTATGAGGGTTTTGGGAAATTCAATACCAACTACCACATAAAGAATAATAAATAAATAATCTGACATTTAATACTAATAACCTTTCCGCCCACTTCATGTGTGTTGTTCGTGGTAATTTATGCTCAGTTCTAGTTATGAAATGGAATTAATAAACTTCATAGAACAGGAGACAATGCGTCTTGTGGTAAGAGAACAGAGAACAATTTGAAGATGTGACCTTCATCATGAAATTTCATTGGAAAATAAACCAGTTTTGTCTATGTTGCATCAAACAGAACTTCGATATTCACAACTATTCTGTCCAGTAAAACTAAAAATAAATAGAACAAAAGGTACTCACCAGTTGAACAATCACTTTAAATAACTTTAAAACATTTGCCGACACGAGTTTCTGCTTTTAGCTTCGTCTGGACAGCTCATTTAAAGGATGCAAAGTTACTAAATACTAATAAATCCCAATGAAATAAACATTGATTGTTTCAGAGAACAGGATAATTGAAATTATATAATGGAAATTCCCCGTATGGTAGAATGATTTAAAAATAAAAACAAATTAGGTTTCCTCTTCTTGGTAAAAGTTTAAAATATAGAGTGGAATGAGAAAATAATAACGCTGAAAATTTTTTTTGCTGATTATTATTTACTACTTTTATAAAACTTACCATAGATAAGTACAACATATATCTTTTTAAACAATTATTTTCCCGTCTATTTGCCAAAACGCTGAAACTTGGATTACAAAAAAGACAATATGCACATTATGTTCAGTAGGACTGACTCAATAATGTTATTTTCAGTCACACTGAACATAATGTGCACTTTATCTTTTTTGTAACCCAAGTTTCAGCGTTTTGGCAAATAGTCCGGAAAATAATTGTTTAAAAAGATATATGTTGTACTTATCTATGATAAGTTTTGTAAAAATAGTAAATAATAATTAGCAAAAAAACATTTTTCAGCGTTATTATTTTTTCATTCCACTCTATATTTTAAACTTTTACCAAGAAGAGGAAACCTAATTTATTTTTATTTATTTAAAAACCGAACGAGCACATTTTGAAAAGTAAAATTATTGTCATATGTTGGGAGGGAAAATGCAACAGTGATTCGTAAAATAAATCTTTGACATATTGCTTTCATACGTTATTGAGTGAATATGTAAAATAGATATACTTAATTTACTTCAGCTGTTATCAAAACAATTATCAATTATACCATTGCATCTACGCATAACATTTTTACACGTTTAAATATTTTTTTAATAACTTATTTTCCAGTTAATTTTGGCAGCAAATGGCCTCCTATGTACAATTACCCACTATACACTTACACCTGCACCGTATCATCCTAAACAGAACTGAGACTCGTACTCATCATCATTCAAGATAATTGAATTCTGAATGCCATTGCATGATCCCATTGACGCTTCCTAGGCACCGTTGATATTGGATGTCTTGTGTTATAATATTATAGTCACTAACTGGTCTCTCAATCATCAAATATGTTTAAGCCGGTCTCTCTCATTTAATATAATATATTGGATGGGAAAGATATACTACGTATTAGGCCATCTGTTTCAGCGACTCAGCATGGTAGAAATGTTTTGATCCGATCGAATCGGTTTGCAAATTCTCTTAGGAAAATGCCTACCCCACTCTTACCAACAATTCTACATCTGTCAAAAGAGTTTATTTATTGAAAATTTGGATGCCCCTTTATACGTGTACAGGGCGTTTCAGGATTAACTGGACAATCTTAAAATCTGAATTTAGGACCTCAAAATATGAAAAATGTTTCTTATGGAGGTATATCCAGAAACGCTTTGTTAAAGAGTTACACCCCTCCAAATATGAAGGCTAAAATTAGGTTCTTAAATTTTTCTCAAACTTGGAAAAAAATAAAAAATGAACTATTGTAGATTTTTTACTAATAGGAACGCTTCTAAAAAGAATTTTTTCAATCACCTATTTTCGGTAAAATAGTGTGAAATCAGCAACCCCCAATTTTATTTATTATTATTTTTTTTCGAACTATATAAAAATGTGCCCTGGAAAGCTTGATTTATTTAGAAACTCTTTTGTCTTTTCTATATTTGGAAAATTGCATTTCTTAATAAAAAGGAAAATGCGCCTAGTAGGCTGCTGTCAAATAATCTTTATTCGTTCTGGGCTTATTTTTTAGCCAGCGAATCAGTTGAGTTATTCAAGAAATTACATTAAAATTAAATCTAATGTGTCAATTAGATACAAGGTACAAGACAGCACTCCACTAACAATTTGTTAATCTATCATTCAATAATGTAATTTAAAACATTAATAAATTAAGACTACACACATGCCCCACACTGAAAATACTTTTTATTATGAACAATAATAATTGAAATCACAAAATGAAATACATATTTTAAAAATTATTTTCCTCAAAATGATTTTCACCAGTCCGGAGACGAGCATTTAATCTCCTAATTATGGAGAGAATGACCGACCGACATTGTACTGGTGACACTTCTTTACATTTTTGAATTATCCTGTTCATTCGAATGTTGAAAGAAATGTTTTCAACAAAACTTCCGCATTCAATCGATATGGAAATATGGTCCAATTACGAGTAGAGTGTCATTCAATATCTCCAACTATACATTACACTAGATTTCGTGCTGGAATTTGTGTTCACGCACTGCTCGAGGATTCTCACATGATCAAGTATGAGTATTCCTTTGGATTAAAATATCTCGCCTAGTGTAATCTGTCCACATAATTCTATGAGAGAATTGTGGATAATTTTCATATTGATTTAAAAATCACTCGCAAAATACTCGCCTGAGGGGCAAATCATCAGAAAATAAATGTTGAATATGCTAAACGTAATACGAATAACTTCCATCGGCTCTGAGGATCCTCCAAATAAGACTAGTTGAAATCTCCAATTCAGCACCAGATCTTCATGTTGATGATTTCTGGTCTGAAACTAATAGTGGTGTAAAAAAAGAAACTACTCGTTATAAAGTAACGGGTATTTGCCAAGTACCCAAAGTAACGGCTACTTATTGTTTAAAATATTCGTTACTTATATTCATTCGTTACTACACATCTTGTACCTATAGCTTAACTGACTAACCTCAACGATAGTTACCGATTGAGACCGAGAACCAAGTAGAGTATTCCATTCCATTCCAGTATTTCGGGTGGGGTGGCGACTGAACACATGGTCAGATGAATCAATCAAGTTGCTGCTTAATTGACTACAGTCAAACTAACGTAAGTATTTTTCTCAAAAATCGGAAAAAGTATCGAGTAACTAGTAACGGGTATTTGTATCAAAAAGTAACTAAACGTTAAATTACTCAAATTAACTATAATTTACATCACTAGTAACTAATTATTATTAACGATTTACTACAAGTTAATAATTAACTACGCTTAACTAAAGATTTACTAAAACATGGTGTCACGATCCACACAGTTATTTGACAGTAGCCTACTAACAATTTTTCAGGTTGTTAAATAATGCAATTTTCCAACATAACTGTGTTGATCGAGACTATTTTATTTCTTTATTCAAAAACTATCAGTTCGATGAAAGAAATAAGAGACAAAATAGTTTCCAACACACATCTTTATATAATAATGTTCAGATCCGTTAAAAAGTTCAAATACACAAAATAAAATGATGATTTCACTCATTTTACTGACAAGAGATGATTGATGATAAAATGTCCTTTAGAAGCGATCCTTTTAATAGAAAATTCTTTGCCAAATTTGAGAAAAGTATTAAAAACCTAACAGCCTCCTTCTTTGGAGGGGGGGAACTCTTTAACGAAGTGTTTCATGAATTATTTTGATTTGAGTCTTAAATTCAGATTTTAAGTTTAACCAGGTAATCCTAAAACACCCTGTATAAAATATACATATCGTTGTATTCAGATACGCCTAAGAAAAAACCTTTTACTCTAAAGGATTACCTAAATCCTGTAGGTATGGATAGCCGTGCCATTTTACTTATCCAACAGTAAGTTTTAAGAGGGCTAATCGAACCAGTGTTTGTAAGGTAATTTTTCAAAATTTATTTCTTCCATACGGTTTGGTCAATTTACACCAAATTTGGAGGATTAGTAGTTGAAAGTGTACAGAGGGTACATGTATATCTATTTTAATTAAATTTCACTTTATGTAAGGAAAATTTATAACTGTAAATATAAGTGAAATGTTGAACGTGAATAGCTCCTGAATTATGATATCGATCGTGTAAAATCCGAGATAAAATTCATACATGTCTTCGTAGAATGAATCTTCATAATTATGCTCAGCATGTTTCAAACTTTTATTCCGTACTATTTGGTTAAAATGAAATTTCTGAATAAGTATCTTTGTCACTACAAATGGAGCAAGGAAGTATTACCTCTATCGGGAAACGCACCTCAATGAAGTCTCGTGAATAAAACGTCAAGTGAAGGTTTAGTCAAGCCAAAATTATTCAGCGGCGCATGTATAAAAACTTTCGTAGAGAGTGACACAGCTATCCGAAGCTTTTTCCCGACTAGGACTCTTAAGTCAACAATTTTAAATCTGATAAATTAACTCCTATATGAAAAAGACTATCTGACAGCACATTTTTGGCACTTTGACAGCGATAAAAAAGATGCATCGTTTTTTATCACCGATAAAAATATATAACAATTTATAACAACTGTATTTTCAATAACTGTTCCTTTAAATAATTGTATAAATAAAGATAATTATTGTTGTTGTTCGTTCACATATTCTGTCGTTAATTTATCTTGCCAAAAAACACTCGAGCTTTTCTTTTATGGATAAGTTTCTTTTTAACTCAAAATTTTGCCAATCAGTAATTTTGCTCGAGAAACTGACATTTGACAAAATCGCTCGACCTGCGGTCTCACGATTTTTTTCATGTCAGTTTTTCTTATAAAATTACTGACTGGCAAAATTATTTCGTTACAAAGAGAAATTTATCCGATAAAAAAAAGCTCTTATGCTTTTACTGTTGATAAATTAACTCCTATATGAAAAAGTCTATCCGACAGCATATTTTTGTCACTTTGGCAGCGATAAAAAAGGTGCATCGCTTTTTATCACCGATAAAAATATATAACAATTTATAACAACTGTATTATCAATAACTGTTCCTTTAAATAATTGTATAAATAAAGATAATTATTGTTGTTGTTCGTTTACATATTCTGTCGCTAATTTATCTTGCCAAAAAACACTCGAGCTTTTCTTTTATGGATAAATTTCTTTTTTAACTCAAAATATTGCCAATCAGTAATTTTGCTCGAAAAACTGACATTTGACAAAATCGCTCGACCTGCGGTCTCGCGATTTTTTCATGTCAGTTTTTCTTATAAAATTACTGACTGGCAAAATTATTTCGTTACAAAGAGAAATTTATCAAATAAAAAAAGCTCTTGTGCTTTTACTGTTGATAAATTAACTCCTATATGAAAAAATCTATCCGACAGCACATTTTTGTCACTTTGACAACGATAAAAAAGATGCATCGTTTTTTATCACCGATAAAAATATATAACAATTTATAACAACTGTATTTTCATCAATAACTGTTCCTTTAAATAATTGTATAAATGAGGATAATTATTGTTGTTGCGTTTACATATTCTGTCGTTAATTTATCTTGCCAAAAAACACTCGAGCTTTTCTTTTATGGATAAATTTCTTTTTAACTCAAAATTTTGCCAATCAGTAATTTTGCTCGAAAAACTGACATTTGACAAAAATCCCTCGACCTGCGGTCTCGCGATTTTTTCATGTCAGTTTTTGTTATAAAATTACTGGCAAAATTATTTCATTACAAAGAGAAATTTATCCGATAAAAAAAAGCTCTTGTGCTTTTACTGTTGATAAAAATGCCTTCACATGTACAAATATGTTACGTTCTGTTGAGTAAATTAAAAACAAATTCTTTGTATGAAAGTATTATAGGTCATCCACAGTGGCCTAAATTTGCATAGTGAACCTTTGGTCAGCACTTAATCGTCCATGAGTCTTTAAATTAAATTTAATTACCATAATACAGCAGAAACTTCCACTACACAAACTTTACTTTGCTTCTTATTGGATTTATTAGCTGAAAACTTTCAAGCAAATCTGTGTTATTATTTAACCAGTTTGATCAAAGTTTGTTAAAGTTGTTTCGCGTATCATTTTTCTTTAAAATTTTGATGGTAAATATATAAACTTTTAATTAGTGCAATGAATAAAATACCGGTCAAACTTCCCAAACTGTGTAGAAAGTATAAGAGTAATTGAAAGATATTAGTTTACGAGAGCACTAACGGAATTTTTGCAAGAAAATAAGTTTTATACAATAATTAATTTCTAATGAATAAGTTAGAGCAATGAAAAATTTATGTTTTTCGTAGACATTTTAAAAGAATGTTTATTATCTCAAGGTCTTAGTCACTCAGTGATTTCACTATGACATATATTTCTTAAATGAAGTTGCCTATATTTCAAAATCCCGTAGACAAACCGTAGATATGACATCAATTGTTTTTCTTTTTAAATAAAACAACAAGAAATTGAGGCACAGCAACAATTTCTATTTTAAACTACAATCGATGCAATTATGTTCTGAAAATAACATCATTCAAATGCTCGCCTCTGCTCCTCTTACAGGACCGAATCCGATGAACCCAATTTTCAAGAACTTTATTCAATAAATCACTATCACAGCATTCAATATTCAGTTTTAATGCATGATTTGTGTCTGGTTTATTGGCATAAACCAACGACTTCAAATAACCCCACAAAAAGTAGTCCAATGGAGTTAAATCACAACTTCTTGGCGGCCAATTGGCATTAGCATTTTTCGAAATAATCACATCACCGAACTTTTCACACAATACATTGATTGTATCATGGGCTATGTGGCATATAGCGCCGTCTTGTTGAAACAAGGTATTGGTTAAATTAATATCATTCAATTCAGGCCAAAAAAGTTCGTTATCATCGATCTGTACCGCTCACCATTGACAGTAATAGCATCTCCGTTCTCATTTTCAAAAAATAAGGACCGATGATGACACCATGCCAAAAACCATACCAAACAGTTACTTTTACGGAATGTGAAGGTGTCTCGTGTATAATTTGTGGATTTTCTTCACACCAGTAACGACAATTTTATTTATTTACCGATCCACTATAACGAGGCTTTCCAGACCTATTATTTAATTTAGTCAGTCACAGATTGTGGACTGGAATATAACAAAATCTATAAACAAAAACATATATTAAAAAAGAACATGACATCTGACTCTCTTCTCCGGGACGGGGAAGCGAGCAATTGACCAGACAGTGTGAAGATATACTTAATACTAAACAAATAAAAAACCGACGGTAATCAACTACTTAAACCCGACAATTTGTCAAATGTAATGAATAAAGTTTGTAAGGCACCACCTTTTTTTTAGCAATGTTCCGCTAATCTAAACACATTTGTTACCGTAAAAAAAGGAAAACGATTAACTATTTCATTGAGTTCCTCAGGACGTTAATCATCAATGTCAACAACACGGAAATCAAATAAATTTTGGGCTTAAAGTTCATGAATTCAGAAATATTTTCCAATCAGTACAATTAACTTAATATTCGCCCTTTTGTGGGCCTCTTCAGTTTACACTAGTACACGGCGTGACATTTTTAGGTACCTAGATTATAATTTAATCATGTGGACCTACCAGGGATGGTCGCAACTCCCAGACTTTGATTTCCCACTCACAAAAGGTTAAATCAATCCAACTCGCATGGGCTCTCCAGCCCGTGGCTCTGTGTTTTTTTCAGGTACAACGGAAAGGTAAAGCAAGATCACAACTCAACTCAGCACACAGGCACACGCTCCACCGTGGCTCAGCTCTTTTTGTTTTCTTGCCTTCCAACCGCACTGCCCGAAAGCATCCTCACGTCAACGCGCACGCCAGTTATAAAGTCTATTGCACAATCTCGTGGTCCATGAGCGCCACTATGTAGGGATAATACAATAGTTTTTTTTAAATTATTTTAAGCGGATCTGGAATTTAAGGTATAACGCAAAACAGTCGATTTAACCAATAACGAATGTGGTACAAATTATTAATTAAAAACGGTCCGTTACACCACTGAGAAGAAAATGAGCTTCATCTGAGAAAATGATTTTATTTAAGAAAATCACTCATTTTCAAGTTGTTCTAAGGCAAAATCAGCGTATTCACGGCGTTTGCGATAATCCAAAGGCTGCAATTCTTGTGTGAGAACAACTTGGTAAGGTTTAAATCAAAATCCTTCCGTAAAATACGCCGGGTGGATGTAGCACAGTCCCAACTCTTGAGAACGCATTGGAATCGATAAATTTGGGTCTTCAGCAACACTTGCCTGAACGGCAGCAATATTCTCATAACTTCAAGCAGTTCTTTGCCTTACTGGCATGCGAACGTTGTCTAAATAGAAAGTACCCTCAAAATATTCAACAGTTCGATGAATTTTGAGCACACTGGGTCGATTATACGACCATTAATTGGTAAAAGTGCACGATAAGTTGCAATAAAAGAACGATTATTTTGATAAAAGAATTGCATAATTTCCAAACGTTGTTGAAGCGTGTATCTTTCTATGATTAAATTGCAAACCTTACTGAATACAACTGACGTGAAATTTTGACATTTCAAATATGGCCACAATGTCAAACTGAAAACATATCACCCCTATTGAAAAACCTTTTATATGTCTTCTTAAAACCCCATGAAACAGTGGTTTAATCATTTTTTTCATATATATTTCCAAATAATCAAGAAAATGGTAGAATAGGATTATCCGGGTACATGACTTTATATGACTTGATATTTTATCTTATAAAGGAAAACACTGACGTAGTTTTCTACGAAACACCAAAACATTATATACTGCATTTGACGCGCGTTTCGCCAACCAAGTTGGCATCAACTGGAGATGATTAAAACAGTTTTAATCATCTCCAATTCCATGCAGTTCGTAGCAATTAGGCATTACCACGACCACCACATGGCGAATTTTAGGAAAGATTTGGCTGTGCACGCGTGTAGGCTATAATTGACAATGGAATTGAAGCCAACAGACCATAAGCAGCATCATACATTCTTTGTTGATTAGGTGCTTGAAAACAAAGCAGATGAAATCGATTTTTGCAAAGAAAGTCTTTGCATCTAAATGGTCGTTAACAGACAAAATTGTCACATGTGGAGATGTGAAAATCCATGAGAAATACATGAAAAGGCAATTCATCTATAATGTGTTACTGTATGGGACGGTTTATGGTCTGAATGCGTGATTCGGCCTTACTTTTGATGATGAAAACGGTCAAGTCCTGGCGAACGGCGAATGCTACTGTACAAAGATAGACGACTTTTTGTAGCCACAATTAATTTATATGGATTTTGACCATAGATGGTTCCAACATGCCATACAGCCAACAAGACGATGACTTTATTGCGATCAAATCTCAGAGACAAAATTTTTTCACAAAATGGTGATGTAATTGGCCGCCAAGATTGTGCAATATGTCGCCACTGGATTATTTTCTCTGGGGCTACGTGAAGACTAAGGTATACGCCAACAATTCAAAAACGATCCACGAACTCAAAAACGGGAATCGACACCTGATTCGTAAGATTGAACCACATTTGCCCAGATGTCATTGAAAAGAGTGACTTTGTGCTCCGCGAGTCACGATGGCCATTTGGCCAATACTGTTGTTCATTCATAATCGGTCGTACTATTTCCTAAAATAAAGATATTTAATTTTTTTTAAATTCAAGTGTGTTTTATTAAAAAAAAGACATCCGATAAGTCTTATTGGAAAACCTGTATAAGCTTCAATAATATGGTAACTTGATTCATAATTAATTCTTTGCCCGAACACCTACATGACATACAAGTTATTTAAATTTTTAAATGTAAGTGTTTTATTAAAAAAAGACATCCGGTAAGTCTTATTAGAAAACCCGTATAAGCTTCAATAATATAGTAACTTGATTCATAATTAATTCTTTGCCCGAACACCTACATAACATAATCACACTGTTTCACATTTACTCGTAGTTCTATAAATAATAAAGTCCCTTCATACACAAAACTTATGACACCACCAACTCATAAATTGCTTTTGTTATTGTTTCAGATGGTCTAGTGAGCTACAGCATGCCCCAAGGCCTGTGGAGAGGTCCTGAACTCGATTTAACCGATCGCACTTACGACGGGATGGAAGAGGGTGGACATCTTTCCCATGGGCTGGGACAGCTGGTGGATGGACAGAAAGGCAGAGACAACTTCAGACTCGACCTATCGGGCTATGGTAAAGGTAAAACAAAAGCATTTGATTCCAATACCCGGGTCACATTTACATTTATATTACAATTTCTTTCTGCCCGTGGCACTTTCTACAATGTGTTGTTTGGGATGGTTTTATTCAATTTTATTTGCACAGTTTGAATATTTTAGTACGGGAAGGCGAACAAAACCAGGTACTAGGCTTTAATAGATAATAATAAATTTGAACTTTAACATTTTCCGTTTTATTCAATTGTTTATTTTGTAAGAAGTTAAATGTTGAGGATTTATTTCAAATAATGTAGGTATTCTTGTCACTTATATTTTAAATTAGGCACAAGAATTATATTTCATATAGCACACAACTTGTAACTAAACTTATTATTTTTCCTTGAATGGAAACTGCGGTTTATTTATGGAGGATAATTATTAATTATTAAGATCATTTTAACGGAGTTGAACAGTAAGCATCTTTAGGTAGTTCTGAGATATTGTGGAACTATAAAAAATAGAAAGAAAACAAACACATATGGATTGATTTATACAATGTTGATAAACTGAAGAACCTCCAAGCAATCATTCAGTGTATCTGCAAATTGTTTTATGTTATAGCGTATTTTGTATGTTCATTTGGATTGTACGTAGCGGCACAGTCTGTAAATGCAATTGATTTAACATGCACTTTTATGGGCTTAAATAATATATTTAACGTGTCAATTAGAATCCTGCAAATAAATAATAAAATAAAACAAATAAATACACTAACAGTTTTAATGTTTCTTCACCACACACCAAATTGAAAAATACTTTAAATTAAATGATCTTCCTACCACCATAGTTACATCCACTTTCCTTTAATGTACATAGTAGTGATGGGACTCGAGTGTGAAAATACTCGAGTGACTCGAGTCAAAATCCGATTCGAGTGACTCGAGTCATATGGCTGTTCAATTCGAGTAAAGTTGTTACTCGAGTCGAGTTATTGCTACTCGAATCAAGTTTTAACTCGAGTCGAATTGCAATTCGAGTAAAGTTGTTACTCGACTCGGGTTATTGCTACTCGATTCAAGTTTTAACTCGAGTCGAGTTGCAATTCGAGTAAAGTTGTTACTCGAGTCGATTTATTGATATTCGATTCAGTGAGTTACTATGATTCAAGTTTTAAATCGAGTCGAGTTGCAATTCGAGTAAAATTGTCACTCGAGTAGAGTTATTGCTACTCGAATCAGTGAGTTAATATGATTTAAATTTTAAATCGAGTTGAGTTTGACTAGAGTCTAGAGTCAGGGCAGAGTCGAAATCAAACTCGAGGCGAACTATAGAGTAAGTAGTTGGAGATGATTCAGTGGTTTGCTAAACGGTAAGTTTTTAAAGTGTATTTAGGTTTTTTCTTTTGGTAATCTTTCAGCATTTAAAACACTACCATCTAATTCCAACATACGTTTGAAAAATCGAAAGGATAAACATAAATCATAATAATTGAAATACAAAATAATAAATGGACCCAGGTCAAATATTATTTTTCCGGCAAATCAACACATTTCAAATACAAAATTAAATATTTAATTAACATTGTATATAAAATGACATATAAAGAAAACTAACAATTTTTTTTTATATTATATTAAACTCTTGTTTAGCACAAAATATTAAATAAATACAGTATTTAATATTTAATACACACCGATTACGGTTTTTTATTTATTTCGCACTAATTGAATCGGAAAACAAATCTTTATGAACATGAATGTGCCAGTTTGATTGCTGCAGTTGTGTGAGTCTTGATTTTAAAGAATTCTAAGTTCTAATTTCTAATTTTCTAATACGTCGTAATAACGTCGTACTCGTATGTAACAATTATAGGTTTGTACGTAGTGGCGATTTGTGATAGTTTTCTGACTATAGAGATGCGAGTATTACGAGAGCTCTGCAATAACAAACGTTCTGATTGAACAAGCGCATCTCTATAACAATGTGCGCATGCTTCTGATAGTTTCAAACGGTTGGAAACTGCTCTACGAACAAACCTTTTAATTAATAATTATACAATCTGACCTACAAACATGAAACAACAAACCTGGAGGGGAATTCCCGACCCCGATGACCCCCATGTTTTCATCTTTATTACTTTTACAAGATTAGTGCCTTCAGTGCCTTCATGTAAATAATCTTTCACATTTATATTATATAAACAAATCACACTGGCACTAAAGAATATTTAAAAATATTAATAAAACCATAAACAATTAAATTAAAGAAACTTGACTCGAGTCAAAAAGCAACTCGAGTCTAAAGGTAACTCGAGTCAAAAAGCGACTCGAGTCAAAAAGCGACTCGAGTCAAAAAGCGACTCGATTCAAAAAATCGAATCGATTCAAAAATCTACTCGAGTCAAAAAACGACTCGAGTCAAAAGTCGAGTCGATTTTTTGAGTTTTACTCGACCTAACGTTTGACTCGAGTTTTATAACAATAAAACCGAGTTTCAACTCGACTCGAGTTTCAACTCGAGTAAATTCGGAAACCTACCGAGTTATTCGAGTGAAAAAAAGTCACTCGAGTCCCATCACTAGTACATAGTAGCCGAGTGGCGGTTAAGAAAACATTTTTTTTAAATACGGCCAAGGGTAGCTGCAGTTTTCTTGTATACGTTTACCAAAAGTTCGAAAATATGGTTACTTTTTGGGAAAGGAATTTAAAAGAAAATCACAACTGCTTCATTACCGATGTATTTATGACCATTACAGTGATATATTTATTGTAGTAAGACAAATAATCTCTTTGTTCTAATCATGCCAACAAATGTCAAAAATGAATATGGACAATACCAGGGAGCAACAGTAAAACAAATATCCCTCTTATTGCATTGACATTATTCTTTAACATTTTATTAGGTAATAATACATTATACTTGTTTCAATAAATGTGTCAAATAATTTTGATAAGTGGCATTGAAGAATGAAAAGCAAGAAAGCAGTGTCGCCCTCTGGTTACTGTCCATGAGCATTTTTGACGTTTGCTGGCTTCAAATAGAACAGAGATTATTTGTCTCTATATTTTTTTCGATTTACTAAAATTTCAGCGAAGATGTTTTGGATAAACGAGGTTAGAGAAAATTATTGCAGTCTTTATTTATATATTTAAATAGGTGATATTTATGGTGCATATATGTGTGTATGTGTGCATGTGTACATATGTGTGTATATATGTATATGTATACATATTTTTTCTTGTGCCACTGTAAAATTGTAAAATATGTATAGCAAAGTGCTAAATAAAGGTCTGTTATTATTATTATTTATTGCATTTTGAGAAGTACATAAACGATTGGATCATAGACGTTTTCAATAAAATTGTTTATTTGTGAAAGTCAAATACATTTTCATGATAAAGGAAACAGAAAAATTCTCATAAAATTCCTTTTTTTAATGTGACCGGTTTCGTGAACAAGTAATTACTTCACATCATCAGACACAGGAATATTTATAAATAAAAAACCAGGGTAGTCAAATTAAATTTAAAATAGTTTTGCAACATAGTCAAATTATAAATAAATGTAAGATATAAAATTTTTTTTGTTAGTATCTAATTAACTTTTTAATAAAATTTCTAAAATTTAACGTGCTTCTTCTTTTAAACACATACATACACTACTTTTAATAAAATTTCTAAAATTTAACGTGCTTCTTCTTTTAAACACATACATACACTACAGTAGTGTATGTATGTGTTTAAAAGAAGAAGCACGTTAAATTTTAGAAATTTTATTAAAAAGTTAATTAGATACTAACAAAAAAATTTTATATCTTACATTTATTTATAATTTGACTAGGTAGCAAAACTATTTTAAATTTAATTTGACTACCCTGGTTTTTTATTTATAAACATTCCTGTGTCTGATGATGTGAAGTAATTACTTCTTCACGAAACCGGTCACATTAAAAAAAGGAATTTTATGAGAATTTTTCTGTTTCCTTTATCATGAATAATTACTCATATGGGATCAACTTACCTACGTTACAAATACATTTTGTTTATTTTAGTTTTTAGATGTCCCCACAAAATTTAGGTCAAGTAAGGTCAGGTAATAGAGCTGGCCAGTTAATGTTTCCAAACATATAATTTTTTTTTAGGAAATAATACTTTTGCCGATTCCAGGGGCACCCTAGTGATATAAGCAGTGGTCTCATCCTTCTGAAACCATGTCTCATCATGAAAGCCATTAATTTTCAGCAAATTCAGGATGAAAAACTCAGGATTCATGGCATAGTAATGGATATTGTTAACAGTATCTGTCACGCCTCAAACTTTTTCGAAGAAATATTGACCGATGAATCCTATAGGTGAAATTGCATACCAAACTTTAGGGCTATATAATTGCATCTGATGCTTTTCCCGTGAATCATCTAGACTGACACATTTTTTATTTCCCTTTAAGAATTCTTTATTATAACAATAATATATATGTATATTTAGTTTATAATTACATATTTTTATTGTGTATACAGGGTGTCCCACTTAAAAATCTTTCGGCCATTTTCTCGAAAACTAATAGAGATATTTGAATTCTGTAAAAGGCATCCACTAGAATATATAAATGACTTTGGGTTTGGGCAAATACGGTCTTTCTCCACATTGAGCTATAGATGGCGTTGCTATGCAAAAAAACTATTCGAACCCAGGAACCTTGAAAAGAGACGCACGTGACAGGACATTAAATTCATGAAAATGTACAGAGTGTCTGATTCAAAAATGAACAATAATGTAATTTTCGGTTAAACCGGAAGTTGACTTGAATTTGTTTCATTACTATTTAAATCAATCTGATTTACGATAAAAAACGTCCCAAAGGACCTATCGTCTAAAATTTCCATTAAAAATGTTATCGCAATTTTTGTTACTTTAAAAAAATTAAATTTAAGTTCAGATATCTCTGAAAATCAGTAATTTTTCGAAAATTGTCCACATTGTAAAAGTTGCTTAGAATTTAATGTCCTGTCACATGCGCCTCTTTTCAAGGTTTTTGGGATCGAATAGTTTTTTTTGCATAGCAACACCATCTATACCTCAATGTGAATGGCTCTTCAGATATCTCTTTCAGTTTTCCAGAAAAGGGCCGCGGCAGTTTTAAGTGGGACACCCTGTATAGAAAATGTGAAACTGGGGATATATTCTATAAGAATAATGAAAGATTCAAAACCATTTTCAATCAATAGGTTCACAGCAAACATAAAATTTAAGACAATTTGGCAACAATGGTTTTATCAAAACTCACGCACCTTTTAAATCTTGCTATGTGAAATTCATTCGCAGGAAAACCGAGGAATAAAATTGTTATTTTCTTCCACTAAAATACTTTTCAGACTGAGTGTATTCACCTGGTAAAGGTTAACAAAACAGTGGCTCTTAGTGGGTTCAAAGAATAAGATAAAAGGGATTATGCATCATATATCCCAATGCAGCTGCATAAGAAATCATTTTTTCACACAACGCAACGTTTCAAAATTTTTCGGAGTTACTTCAAGACAATTTAAATAAAACATAATTTTATTGACTATACATAACATCAGTTCATCACATTAGTGAAATCAATTTACTGGCTTTATTCTTGAGCTACGGAAAAAAATTGAAATCGCAGATTATAGTTTTTTTTTTCAGACAATTTGAATAGAGTAACAGAAAAACAATTAAACATCAACTAAAGCCAATATCTTCGAAAACCTAAAGTAATCAAAGAAAATCCATTTTTATTTTCAATCAGAAGTATAATCTAGATGAGTCCCTTAATCAAAGGACTCTAGTATAAACTAACGAATGCGATATATGTACGTATGTATTATATTACAAGCATTTTTTAATTCTGGTTTAGAGATATAGTATTATCCAAAGTCAGTTGGAACACTTTAAAAATGCCGACAAAGAAATTTAAACGTCCGATAAAGGTATTTACTCATTTAATAGATATATTCCTTTGCCGGTGTTTTTATATTGCTCCAACTGACTTTGGAAATAATTTACATAAATGACATTTATTTGCTTATTGTTTCGGAAATTAAATAAACATATTCAGATTCATAGATAACCCTTTTCCAAATTCAGCAGTATATGTAATACTCTGCACTTGTCTTCCACAATTTTTACATTTAAGCATTTATCTTACTTGACTTTAATGTTCTATCTTACTCTAAGTATGTCTACGAAATATTTTTAAACTATGTAAATATTTTAAAACTGGATTTATATATTTTTTCGTCATTGTAAGGATATATATTTTTATATCAAATATTTTTAACAAAAAAATACTTATTAAACTTATTAAAACGTAAATGTATCAAAAATTATTTAATATAAGCGTTCAATTGAATTTTGACGTCATTTCTTTCCAGCCCGAAAGTAAGATATGATTGTAATATTAATTGTAATGACTGTAATGTTCTTAATTATTCACTAGTGATTGAAATAAAAAATCATTACTGAAATAGTTTCTTTCTACCATATTTGCTTGAAATTATTTTGTTTCCAAATTCGGATTCCTTGAGAAAGAAACTACAAACTGTAATATAATTTTTTTTTCCTATTATAATAAAGCCAGGAAATCAAGAAAATGGTCATAGATATGATGTACCAATTTACCATACACTTTTCAACAACGTTCTCAAAAATAAGGGAGACTAGCAAAATGCCAATTTATTATTTCACCTACTTGTCTAAAATAAATACTTCGTTTTCTTATATTTACGTCAGAGATATAATCACTTAATTTTTACCGCACTGTCAACAGTGTCAAGGTAGTCAATGGGTCAGTCAAGTTGCCCTCCCCCCATTACTTTTTCATCTCAGTTTTGCTGGCACATAATTTTCAAATCGAGCACAGTTAAGCACAATTAGCTTTATAGCTAGCACATCCTTACGTCATAAATAAATAAGGGTGTATTTGGATTGAGCTACCCCCCCCTTAATGCATACAAATTCTTTCATATTCCGACACAAACACAAGCACAGTATGACACATCCATTTTGAAAACTATTACATTTACAAGGGTGGTCATATTACGTGTTATCATTTTCTGCACAGCCCGCTCAAACACGCCCGTTCCTAAAATTTAGGAACACAATTCTCACAACTGGCATAAACTAGCATAAGACTGTTAACACTGTGAAATCAATACTTTAGTAGATAGCAGATAGCAGTCGTTTGGGGGGGGGGACAGATTGACGCTAAGCTCTTATATGACCATCCTTGTAGATGTACTAGCTCCGAAAATAGCCAGAATGCGTTTGTTATGCGTGTGTGAGTTTCGAAAATTCAATATAAATTTGAGATACTCCCCAGTTTCGAATTAAAATTGCAATTGTTAGCCAGACTGTGTTGTGAGGATTGTGAGTTTCGAAAATTCAATATGAATTTGAGTTACCTCCTCGTCTCGGGATGGTGCACATTGACGCTACCCCCGCGTCAAATAGTTAGCCAGACTGTGCTTGCTGAGGATGTGTGAGTTTCGAAAATTCAATATGAATGTGAGATACCCCCCGTTTCGGGACGGAGCATATTGATGTTACCCCCGCGTCAATGTGCCCCGTCCTGAAACCGAAACGATCAGCAGTTCTGTGTCTAGTATCTATTTTTTTTAATGTTAACAGACTTATGCTAGTCTATGCTAGGTGTCAGAATTGTATTTTTAAATTTTAAACAAATAGTCCGTGATTGAGAGGCTGGGAAGAAAATGTTAACCATATATATGACCATCCTTGTAAATGTGATAGTTTTGGGAGTAATTGCGCCAAACCGTGTTTGCAATGTCTATTTGTGCCAGAGTTTTTAAAAGTTAGTGTGAAATGTGCGGGCTAGCGTTATTCTGCCTCCCCCCCCAATTAAAACCCTTATCTTATTTATTTATTACGTAAAGGTGTACTAGCCGTAAAACTAATTGTGCCAGGCTGTAGATGATGTAAAAATTATGCGTCAGAAAAACTGAGATGAAAAGTAAGTTGACTGACTCGTAGCCAGTAGCTCCCTAAGGGAGAACGATATAGTATTTTCGAATGACTGACGTTCTCGAACTGATTACTTTTCCTAAGCACAGGTATACTTCTTGAACACGCTACAGGAGTTTCTCATTTACGTGTTTTGCCAAATGATGTACTTTCTAAACGCGAATTGAAACACTTTCATCTAATGATTTAAAAAAAACGTCTCATTTAACTGAAGGAAAACTGAAATAGCTTTCTTGTGGGAAATTTTATGATATTTCAGTTTAGTCTCAAGCATTCTTTACGTAAAAGAATTGTTTCTGAGATAATTGAAAACAACCTGACAATAGTACCCATGATCCGCCATTTTTTCCAAGATGGTGGACTTAACACATGTGGGATTAGAGAGAACCTTTCATGGATCGTCCAATACTAATTTTGTTACCGACAGATGCACTAATTGTTAAAAGTCATTCGTGATTCCTTAAATAAACCTTATTTGGTTTATCTATCTTGGATACGGTCAGTCCTATTCGATAGTAGCACACGAACTAACAGATCGTTCGATTTTATATCTCTATTTCGTTTCCATATTGGTCACATGGGGGAACACTTGCGTTAGATGATGACGTTGAGAAATATGTATGTTGTCATCAAATTTATAGCTTTGATAGGTTTTGGATTAGAAGCTTACGGGAAACAAACCAATAAAATTATTTTTACGATATGTTGTAACCGAAGGTATTTTATATAGAATGTGGTATCGGGGGACAAATATATGTATAATGACTTCAGCTTATACGATACCGGAAAAAGTAAATCGACCAATAAAATTTAATAAATCACTTGAGGTCTATTGCTTCCTGATGAAAGAAGGAGGAATATGTGGAAAGTGCGTTTGAAAATAAATTATTCCTGCGAAGCGGATACGATACGGGAAGGATTTCTTGCAACATATTTTAATCTATATGCAAAGAAATTAAGTTGCGAGGGGAAATATTTCACTGTTTATTACGCAAATATGCCGATTTTATAAGCAATATAAATTGCATTAACACATCACATGGGAAAAATTACTCACGTATAAATTTGTAACTTATGTAAATTATTGTATATACAGCGTAGAAGCTATTTAAATGCTGACGATTGGAATCTTGAAAATAGTAAGATACAAAGCTGGTCAAATTAGAAAAAACATTTCTTGCTTGTTGTTACCAAGTATTTCGAGAATATACATCAGCTTTTACCTGAATTGTTAAATCACACATATAAATTAAACGTAATTATTGGTTGATAAAAAAATACACTGTAATAATTAAATATGTCAACAATTTCTTGAAACATTTTCATTTTTTTCATTCTAAACAGTTCTATTACGTCTTCGCTACACTGTTGTCCATCGCATCGTTGGTTTCACCACTGGCCTTTTTTCTTCTGGTTGTGCAGTCCATGTGTTCTTTGGTATACGTGCCCTCCTGCAATCGTGGTATATGTTCTGTTCATAGGAGGCACACCTCCGAACTGGACCAAATTACTACTCCACGAAAAAGTGGGTGTTCGCCAATATTTCCGGATTAGAGGTGCCAAGCTTTACACAAGCACTGATAGACGTTAGTGAGTGGCCTTGGTAGCAGAAAAAGTCTTGAAGTTATGTGAATAAAAAAAGTGTGCGCTAAGTTTCCAAAGAACTGTTCTGTCAAATCTGCGTAGTCTGTGATAGAAAATTTAGAATTGAAAATTTTTTAGGTGATTGAAAAACACATTACATTAACCAGAGATAAAAATATTTTCTTCTCTTGGAACAGCATGGAAATGATCGAGAAATTATTTTTTATGACAGATATAGATAGAAAAATATTTATAATCTAAAATAATAAGCTTCAACATAATTAACAAATTCTCTTATGTATTACAAAATATTGAGAGTATCATCTAATAATTTATATTTAGAAAATATGTTAATTATATTTCAACGATTCCTACAGGATTATTTATTAAAATTACTCACCCCTTATCATTGCTATTATTGCGTATAGAGAAAAAAAGTTTTAAACAAAAGTTGTGTGGTTATGACCGAATTTTGTTCAAATACTATCAAAATACAGTAGCGTGCAGATTTCAGGGGATACAAAAAAATGTTTTTTTAAAATGGGATACCCTGTATATTATTAAATTTTTTGGAATGATCCTATTTTCTGATTAACATAATATACCGTTTTTGGGTTATTAAACGTCGAATATCTTAGCTAAACTAGTTACTGTAAATATGGAAAAATTAACATTATTAAAGTGAGCTATGAAAATGGCAACAATTATGTTTGATAAGTGACATTTCTTTAATAAAGTAATCAAAATGGTCTACAGTGAGGAAGAAAAAGTCCAAATATTTACTTGTTATATACAAAATAACAAAAATAAACGTGCAGCAAAAAGAGCATATAGGATGTTGTATCCAAATCGTCCAACTCCATCAAAAATTACGTTCAAATATATTTACGGAAAGGTGAATAATACCTCCAGTGTTAGTAGAAAAAAGCATGTAGTTCAAGCAAACCAGGAAAAACAGCTAAATATACTGCTTCATTTTGAAGGTAAGCCCATCCATATTTATTTGCGAATAGACTTTATTGAAATACTGTATCATTTTTTTAGAAAATTTTGAATGCAGTATAAATAATGCAGTCGATCAATTAGGTAAGTTATTCCAAAATCTAACGTACGTTAAAAAATAACAGCTACAGACCATATACAATTTTACTCGTATAAGTTCTAACGGAGGCTCATAAAAGGTAAACGCTGGACTTTTGCTGCCAGATGATTCGAAAGTTGGATGAAGATCCCGATTTTTTTACTAAAATATTATGGACTGATGAATCATCCTTTTCTACGGCAAGAGTTTTTAATAGGAAAAATCGAGGGTCGTGGAAAAACAAGCACAACAAAAAAAAGTTGGTAAAACAAATAAAAAAATCAGGAAGAAAAACTGTTAGCGTTTGGTGTGGAATTTTCAGAAAAAAATTGTTGGGTCTATATTTTATGACTATACTTTAACTGGAGTTACCTATCTGGAAATAATTATCCCAGAAGCAGAAAATATTCTTTTGCAGAATTTTCCGGAAGCCGAACTTGATGATATGATTTGGATGCAAGATGGGGCAACTCCGCATAGTGTCCTACCCGCTCGAGATTGAATAATTTATTCCCAATATGAATAGGGAATAATGGACCTATTAAATGGCCACCTAACAGTCTGGATTTGACCCCTATGAATTCATTTTTTGGGGATTTCTAAAAGACATTGTCAATAATAATAATAAAAATAAGTCACTAAAGACAGGATTAGACTCGAATTAACAATCTGAATGTAAATAATGAAGCCATTTCCGGTGCAATTATAAATATAAGAAGACGTTATCAATTATGCATTGACAATAATGGTGGACACATCGACCATTTTTTAGGAGTTATTATTTATTTATATTTAAATTTCTTAAATAAATCTTTGTTATAGATTTTGTATAAATATTTGGTTTTTTTCTTCCTCACTGTAAACCATTTTGATTATTTCATTAAAGATATGTCACTTATCAAACATAATATTTTTCGTTTTCATAGCTCACTTTAATAATGTTAACTTTTCCATATTTACAGTAACTAGTTTAACTAAGATATTCGATGCTTAATAACTCAAAAACGGTATATGGTATTGGTAATAGGTATATTTTTGATACCAGAAATAAAGGATCTTTTATAAAAAACTTTTCTTTCTATAGGCAATAATAATGATGATAAGGGATGGGTAATTTATAATGAATAACCCTGTACATAACAATAAAAAATTAATACATAACATTCTTACTATATTATTGCGGGACTAACAAGTTGCGTTGATAAATTGGCACATGCAGAAAATAGAAGGATACAAAGCATTAGAAGTTAGATGGTGAAGAGGAGAGCGATACTACCACTTTAATCCAGATAACCGCGTAATAGTTGCCATTATTTGCGTAAATGAACAAGAAGTGTTTTAGATGGCCATTTGCCAAACAAATGATTGTTTAGTGTTGGTGACTTACAAATCAGTCTTCTATCGTTTCTGCTAAGCGTAATTATCTGTTGATAAATAAATTGATTTTAAATAGATGAGACCTTTCTTGTATCTGTAGAAAATTATTGCAGATATATCACTTATTATACGAGGTGTTCTGAAACGAATAGGACACAGTTGTTTCTGAATTTTTTCTCAATAAAATATTTAGGCACGTAGCTGCTCATTCAGTGTACAGTATGGAATAAATTCATTTTCTCCGTTCACACAAGGTTATTGAAAGAAACCTCGGACAAGTCGATTTTTAGTTTCTTTTGACACAGAAAATTTAAAAATGCTGTCATCACGGTATGGTTCATATAAATGTTTGTTCGGGCAATGATGGTTAAAAAATAACCATTAGAAAAACAAGGCGTAGTTTGTACATGTGACACACACGATTGTTTTAATTATTTTGTTGCTGCCTGTTCGCAGGGAACGCTTGTTACGTCAGTTTTATCTAAAGTTTTTGATTGTAACATTTTGTCACTGATTTTTGTAATTTCAACATAGTCTAGGCTCAAGCCTTCAGAAATCACTGTTAAAAGCAAATCAATGCCAACCTACGTGTTTGCCCAAACAAAATTCTAACGACGAACCGACGTTGCAGTTCGCAACTAAACGTCTGTGTGCGATGTACGCAAAACGTCGTGAAGACTCATATTTGTACTAATCTGGTCAATAAAATATGAGTCGATTCGAAGTAGAGGACCAACTTTAGTCGTTGTGATTACCGACCAAATGTTCATCAAATTGCGTTCGTTTAAGTTGGTTTTCAGGCTATTACCAACCTTATTTAAAATTTACCCTTAATCTGACCAACAAGAGTAGGGTTTAAGTAGTGAAATTAACCAACATGTATATTATTCAATTTGTCATTCTACCCACATATATAAAATGGACGAGGCGTGTTTAACGTTGAATACGTATTATATACAAAATACTTATGTCGATTAGAATTTTAATGGTGGGGTGGGGTAAAACTTGAAATGAAAAAAAATTTTACTGATAAATGTAATAAAGACACATATTGTTATTATTATTATTACAATTTTTTTTCAGAATAACCAATATCGAACAGTCCTCCTATGGCCACCGACGCCCAACGTGAGTCGCGTCGGCGCATTAACTACATCCACTCCCTACATCCCGCAGGGTTAGTGACTGTAGATACCAGAATCGTGTGCCCTAAGCAAACGGAGATAACTCAGACTGACCGCTTTCTGCGTTTGGCCTGCCAACCATTTTTCTGATATTTGGTAAGCCCGTATGGTCCTCAGTTCCCGGAGCAGCGTAGGCTTTATCCCTCCGAGTAAACCGATTATTAGGACGACCATTTTGACCGAATAGCCTGGGTACAACACTTGGAGCTCGTACCGGAGATAACAATATTTGGTCCGTTTCTCATCTTCCTTCAAGGTGGTGTCTTTTTCCGCAGGTGCCGAGAACTCGATGACATACATCACCTTGATTTGATGGTCAAGGAGGATTATGTCAGGGTTGTTGGCTTGGATTAGCCTGACCGTCAGGAAGAAGTAGTTCCAGTAAATCCGGCCTTTCTCGTTCTCGGCAACGGACTCAATATCTCCGGGGACGTAAGATAGCACTGGTGTCTGCTCTACCCCGTACGAGTGCCTTAGATGGTAGTATAGCACTCGTAATGCTGCGTTATGTCAGTGGATGTAGGCCGAACTCGCGTATACGGTGCATGCAGAGAGTATGTGCATGAGCGTTTCCGGCGCCTGACGGTAGGTCCTGCAGTTGATGTCACACGCGACTGTGGTAGACCAAAATGTTAATAACACAATCTTGGCAGGCCATAATAAATTCCTCGGTCTCCGACTTAATCCCAGCTGACCTTAGAAAAGCGAGTGTCAGCCTCGTCGATAAACCCAGTGTTTCTATATTCTTCAGGCAATTTGACTGAAGTTCAGTGACTAACTCTACATCAGCACTTCGCCGACCACCTCGCCTGTTGCCGAATGCAAGACTTTTTGCTGCCTTGAACAATCCTGCTCCCAGTCCTACAGTTCCGTAAGATGTTTTACAAGCCGCAAGAGGGGATCTGGGCTCCTGAGGATGTTACATGCCATACTCAGTACTACTCTGCGATGCGTACACTCCAGGCTCCCCCCCCCCCCGTTAACTTGGTAGGTACACACGAGGGACGGACGATCTAGGATGGATACTTCCATGAATATTCATCATCTTGCGCATATCTTTGTCCAATTGGCGCAGCTCGTCTACTGTCCACTTCACTATTCTAAATGAGTAGAGCAGAACCGAAACAAGCATGTTAGACGCAGATAACTTGTTCTTCCCCGAAAATTCAGAAGACCAAATCTTTCGAAAATAGTGTCTGTACTTGCCGCGGAGAGAATTCTTTATTTGTGTTACATCCTGGATGTGCCTTTGTTGCTCACGCAGATACGTGTAAGTCTCTCCGGCATCCAGATGTGTTAGGATGCTTCTGTCAGCGAGCTGCACCTTTTCAGAGAATTCCGCGCATCGTCCTCTCTTGAGGTGGATGACTGCACATTTGTCCAACCCGAACTCCATACCAATTGCCCACGTGTATACTTCGACCACTGAACTATAATTGTGTAATGCCATAATTGTCATACCATAATCATATTTACTGTCTATCAAAAAACTGTTTAAATTGTTATGATCTGTTGAAATATATGTGAACAAATTATTTAAAAGATTGAAAATTCTGAAATTTGATTTTTGCCCACAATTCCCCTACACTCATCGCACTGTGATGTTACTGGTAGGTTACTCTCTGGCTTTGTGAGGCCAATATGTCACTGCAGAAACTAAGGCCTAAAAAACAACTTTATAGTTTGCAGATTAAACCGATTATAAGTTTAAGGGAAACCGTATGTACATTCTAACGATACTTTGCAATGAAATGGTTACGGCATACGGAACCGAATTTTCTGGAGATATGGCGGCACTCAACGTGCAAGTCTAACAGTTAATATGTTCAATTCTACATAAAACATTCCATTTATAGTATCGCCCATCTTCTAACGGCTTATGTATCAGCTTAAAAACACAGAAATTATGCAATCTTCGACGAGGATTATGTAGAGGATATATCATCCTTCGGAGGGGATCTAAAGCAGACAGGGACCGTCTGTCTATAAGATGTTAACAAATACTATTAGACTTAATAATACGTACAACTTCAAATGTTTCCATGCATTTTTTAAGGAATCTGGCCATCTATTGGTATGAGTTATAAATGGGGGTTTTTGTGTTAGATATAATGATGATTTAAAAATTTTTGCAAGTTGCAAGTATTATGACTGTCTGAACTACAACAAAATTTAATTTTTGTCAAGGAATGGTGCATAAAAAATAATTTACCTTTATATATCAAAAAATGTAACGCAGTGTCATATTCCACCAAGAAATCTTTGATACATTTCGATTATTCTTTCGATATTACATACTTTCAAGACCTGATACTTTCTGTGATTTGGGAGTCATTTTTGATAAAGAAAATTTTCCTTTAATAGTCACATTACTTATATTTTCACAAAGACTTACAAAACTCTAAGATTTAACATCAGGAACAGCCGTAACTTTCTAAATTGCACAATCGACATTATAGTCTTGCAATATATAATATATATTTATATATAAATATATAAATAAATAAATAATAAGGAAAATAATCTTAAGGGAAATTAAAAATGCTGTTTAAATTGTGAGAAATTAAAACAAAATAAAACGACGTAAACAAATATCACACATTAAAAGTCACCATTTGCAATTCACCTCCATCAACTCTGGCTGCCAGGAGCGCTACGTATGCTATATTCCTTATAACTCAGGAACCTGTACATATTATTAGATCTTACAGTATTTGATGTTAGACAAGTAAAAGATCGTAACTCTTCGATAAATATGAGGTTCGGCAAAATTTACAAGTTGTAGGTAACTCGTCACCTGGCGTCGATGATTGGTACCGGTAGCGGAAATAGAATACTTTCTTGAATAATTAGTGACCTGCTATATATTGGGACTACAGCTTAATGAGAATAAGTCAAGCAAAACAAAAAAAAAGTACTTTTTTAGTTTGGACTAAATAAAAAAAGTAGCTTTTCCGTTTTGATTGAACTGTTCCCACTAATTATTAAATAAATAATTTAAAAAAACATTTTGAATCACCTGGTGCGATGGTTTCCTATATCATATGAATAATTCCTCAATGTTCCACAAGAAACATGTTTAATATTAAGTTAGTTTCTCATTTAATTAATATGTATATGAATAGATTGTTAAAAATCAAAAAGAAGACTATGTATTTGTATGAAAAATATATACATGCATTACTTCGCGACATGCTGTACGATTTTCATAATGATTAACAGGAGTGAATCAGCAGTTTGTGAGTAGATTTATTAAAACTTCAGCTGTTCTTTTGAATTAATAACCTGACCTGCCTCTTGAGTGGTCATCACCCATTTTAGTGACATTCTGTACACTACATAGGATTTGATGATTATAAAGATACCAATACTTGTTATGATGTTTTTAAAAGTATATTTTAATCAAACTAAATACGTGCTCTTTGTTAAGATGAAAAATAAACTGCAGATCTTCCACCAATTAGAACTAAATACGTTGACTTCATTGTCGAGATCCAGCGATTGACTAATACAAAATTTGCAAATGTCATTGTTAACAAATGTCTGAAATTGAATGTGTATCTAAATAATAAATAATTAAATATAATAAGTTAATTTAAATATATTTTTGGGGTGATATGAGATAAATTGTATTCTGTTAATATTCAAAATCCCTTATTATAACACAGTAGCTGCATATTTCAGCTACTTAATATAAACTGGTGATACGCAAAAAAACTTTGGACAAAATCTTAATAATATAAGTGTAATATAGGGTGGCCCAAAAAATGTGATTTGGGACCAAAACACCCCTCAAATTTTTTACATTTTGATGCACATGCATATATTAGTATATCAAAATTTCAGTTGACAACTCCAAATGGAAGACGGTATTCAACGACCGGTCAATTTTTTCATACAGATATATTGCGAAGACGTGTTAATATAATAATGATAATTAATGTTAATAACTAATAAAAGTTGATTCGTTAGAGAGACTTGTTAGATATATTTATTAAAGAAATAGAAACAGTCAGTGGTGTAGTGCTTGTAAACGAGATGGATAGTTCTTTTTCTATGGTCTTGTTTTTTTCATTAACCAATGACTCCCATTTCTAGCATAGACATTCCTGTTAATATACTAATATAACAGCTTCAGTTGCATCTACAGAGTTTTCCAGTTAGAGTAGAAAGTTTAAATTGGCCAGAATACTACCATCGCATTGGCAAGTGTAAAAAATTGGTTTGTAGCGAACATTTCATATTTTGGAATATATTTTTGAATCATCCTAGTGTAAAACGTTTACTTATGGGGAAATCCATCAAAATAAATGATTTTTTTTTGGCAATAGGCCGTTAGTCATACAGCCAGACACAAAATGAGGAAATGTTATTTTACCTACAAAAAATAACCTATACCAAAAAAGGAAAAAAAATATTTGAAGGCAGACAAGGAGAAAAACAGAGACACGTACTTCTCGTCCTATGGTCTATCAGGACATTGTTATTTTAACAAGCATGTTTAGAGGACCACGTTAGTGTAAAGATTCAAAGATACAGGGAAACAACAAAAAATACAATGCTAACTTACATCGAATAATTTTCAGAGTAACATTTCTGTGTTAACAAACAAAAACTGATGATGCAGTCAAACACTGTTTTACGGTTGAGACAGTAGGGAAAGTATAATAAACGGAGACTGAATATTGCAATTTATTAGATTATTATATAATGCTTTTCGCCCATTCAAAGATGATATGATCGATGTGGAAAAAGTTTCCAGTTTCTTTTTATTTGGGAAAAACATATGTGTAGAAGTCGTATAACCGTTACATTAAGTAATTTACAAGGAAATAAAAATGTCACGTTTTAACCATTATTTGCGGTATCAAAGAGTTTTAAAATAAAGCTTTCAACAAAGGATACAGTGCAATTTAAGTAACACAAGTAACAACACTTGTAGAAATTGCTAAAAGACTCAAACATTTTGATATTGCTTTGAAATAAAGGATTTAAAATATTTTTATTCTTTCTCGTAATATATGAATAATGTATATAGTTGAAACTCGTAATCAGTTCTTTCTGTTACTACATAGAACATGCAAATTCTCAATTAGTTTGCTAATAGTAATCATCAGGAGACATTATAAATATTGACACTCTAAACTGGTTCTGCTGTAGGCTCCTTGTGAAACATTATTAAATAATTCAAACAAATGGCAGACAATTTACTTCAGCATGTTTCAGAAATATAGAGTATTCAGTTCTCTATTCAACCATATGCCATGTGCCAATAAATATAAACGTTGTAATACAAAAAAATTTTGATGCAGTAATAGTTACGCACCTAATAAGAGAAAACTGCAAAGGCGCCAATACTCTTGGCTTTGATAATAGTCCTGAATGACAAGAGCAGAGCAGGACTATTCTCTTTACCTCTGGAATACATGCGATGTTGTTTGTAAGTGCTAATATCAAAATTATGTTATTAGTAATGAAAAATTCGATAAATAAAGAAAAACGTACTTAAAATTATTAAACTATTCAAAACAATTTTTGTTATATTAGTTTTCAAGGAATGGATATTTAAGACTTTCCTTTACGAATGTTAATTAGCATTAGGAAAAAATGACCTAGTTTTTTGTTCGTCTTCCTTTTCTAAATATTATTCAAATCTTTAAAACAGTTGTTTACTATGCAGTGTATTGGTAAGCCAATGCTATTGTTTGCAATAGATTTTTTGTGTTCTTTAACTCGGATTTTTATGTCACGTCAATTTGACCAATATATACAGCGTCACAGTGTCTATATTTTAATATACTTTTATCTATTCAATATTATTCTAGAGCAAAGTGATATATTTCTGGTAATTTCGACTTTCTTTTTCACCTTTTTGACACACATACATTTTAGTATTAAGCAGACTGGGCCAAATTTCGTAATATCCAGTGACATTACACGTGAGCAAACGTATATGTAAATACCCAACAGTGCATTTTTTTGTTTTCGATTACAGCATACTTATTTGGTCGCAGTGGTTAATATAACAATAATTGTAAATGTTACATATTGTTCAGAAAAGTACTTACCTTTGGCTGTATTGACGACAAAGACTAGAAAGAACACTTGAGAATATTTTCATGAGCAATGCAGTTTCTATATTTTCTTCCAAGGAAAGCCTCCTTGTGTAACCAGATTTGTGTACAGCTTAATTGATCGTTCAGTGTTGACGGAGGAGATATTTACAAACCTAAAAAAAGTCGTAAATTATTAACTGAAAGATGTTTCTCACTGAGACAACGATTAATATCACATAATTTTGCATACCCTGGATTTTTTTTTATAAAATATCACTAAACCTCTTATTAAATTGCATACCGGAGACATTTGTCAAAGTTTGTAATACAGATTGTACACTAGTACTCAAGTAGTTCAAGAGAATTTGTTAGAGACAAAGAAGAACTTTCTAATTTGTGGATATGGTCCAATACTACAATATAGTTATAAATAACGTGTATATAATCATTGAAATCTTGATTTTTAAATAATTGTTGAGCCACAGCCTTCTATACGTCCCAGCCATGAAATAAGAAATCTTGCAACGTCGCATGAAGACCTTTTGTTTTGAATAATGTACGCTTGTGTACGTATTAAAACGTTTCCTTATTTACCTTAAAATTAGTGTTTTTAATAAGTAATAAATGCTCTAGACTTTTGTAAATTAAAATGCATTAAATGTAGTTAGTGTTGTGTAAT